>WAAD01018058.1:20279-66080 GCA_013389945.1 Fregata magnificens | reverse complement strand
AATCCAAGCCCTTCCCTGCTTCCATTTTTTTAAATTGTATTTCTTGGAAATGGTGATCAGCTAAACACCATGCCTGATGTAATTTAGCTACTTGCTACTTCATTAGGAAATGTAGTTAGTTGAAAATTCAGGGACAGTCTCCACATCAGCTGAAGCAGAACAGAGTTTCAGATGCATCAGCTGGATTGAGAAAGCTGTATAATTGTTTCAGTACATCAAAACATCCAGTTGTACATCATTAAGCTCGTTAGATGGTAGACACAATTGTGAATGCGTCTTCTGTGTGAAATGCATTGCTCAGCACACTGTATGCTCCATCATACCAAAAGAAATGTCTCCTTTTTTAATTACACCCACCCACCCTCCCGAGTTAAGAAAAAATAGCAAATACTAGAATAGTCCTAAGTGCTGCATACCAGTGCTGCTATTATTTTAATGGAATCATAAATCTTGAAATTATTTTCATGATATTTGACATGTACTATGCATGTTCCTTAAGCAAGAGCTACTATCAGGGGAAGATTAGGGTATGTTCTTCTCCTGCGGATGAGGAGAATTGGAATAACATCATCTACAGAAAATGAACAAAAAGTCTAAGGTCTACAGCCACCTCTCGGAGCATCATCGCCACAGCGAAGGTTTTGCTGCCTGGGTACGTTTTCCCTGCGCATTTCTTAGTGCTCCATCAGTCTGCTGCTAAATGTGCCCAGAACAGATGACGCTATTGGGATTTTTCTTTTATACACGCTAAGAACAGCTGAACCGATTACTGCCGTGTTAGTGTTTGTTAGGAGTCGTAGTTACCGCAAAGAGTGAAGTAGTGCCAAAAAACTTAAACTGGATCTTCGAATGCTTGTCTGGGTCAGAGTGCTCAATCCCTAGGAATTTCTTCAGTGATTTTGGCAAAAACACTGAGGCCAAGGCCTTTTTGAAAGGGTTTTCTTGAACGTTGATCTGCAGGAGAGAGATGACATGCTCAGAGCCGCCTTCCCCAGGTCAAATACACAACAGTACAAAATAGCAGCAGGATTGTCTGGTTTAATCAATGGTCCCTGAGGTGACACTTTGCTCTCACCTTGAGATCCACCCCTCTGTTGTAGGAGGTAACGCCAAAGGCCAGTCCTCCAAATACGCTGGGATCTGGACGCATCACCAACAAAGCCAAGGAAGTGGTTATGACTGACGTATTTCTTTCCGTGTAAGTCACCTTGTAGCCGATCTCCTCAGTTGTCTTCAGGATACTTTACCAAGAGCAACAGTAAGAAAAAAGAAAAGATACATCTCTTGAAATGTTCACCTGGCTTCATAATATGCAGTCAGGAGACAATCAGCTGATTTATGATCACAAGGAGCAATCACTAGAGCAGAATGGGTCCATTTTGGGGTAGATGGCATCTTGTCTGGCACAGGGTCAGGTGACGGCAAGCATGTTTGAGTAAGCCAAAACTCTGGCAGGTGGAAGATACGCTCCTGCAGGGGCAACATGAGCTGGTTCTGGGAAGACCTGAGTCAAAATTCACACCCAGTCCAGTACTCCATTTCATCTGGAAGGCAGTAACTTGTAAAACCTGCTAATTTGATTATTTTCAATCATCTAATTGTATCCTCAGGTAAAATATCAGAGCCAGAATAATTTAGTCTGAAAAAGAGCTCTGGAGGTCTGTCATTCAACTTCCCACCTCCCCCAGGCAGTGCATACTTTAAAGATAGGTCAGGTTGGTCTTGTCCAGTAAAGCTCTGAATCTCTCTTGAGGATGAGATTTCACAGGCTTTCTGGGCCCTGCTCTCAGTGGGGTTTTTTTCTAAGTAGAGAGAAGAGGCTGGAATCCAAAGGAGGCAGCAGCTTAGGGTTGTTTAATGCTCATGGGTATTAAGAGTCAGAGACAGCTCCATGTCTTGTTTGGCCTCCCTTGAGGCTATTCAGCAGTATGCAAGAAGGGATAATACTCTATTGAAAATGTGTATGACAGCTAGCCCTGACACTCTAAAGGAAAACTTTCCTGTCCTTCTTTGGTCTGGTGTTATCTTCATGCATCGTCAGTCCCAGACACACAAGGACCCACGTGGCATCCTTTCAGCCACAGCTGCCCTAGAGCTGCGAAGTCTGGAGTTCAACTTCCTCAAAATACCTGGGATCCAAAATTTCTGCTGAGACCTGAAAGAAGGAGCACAATAGCTCTTGCGAGGATATCATGCTAGCACTTGTCAGGTATCATCACAGTGTTCGTGCTCTTTTGAGGTCTGATTTATGGAAAAATTAAGATACCTAAGATTGTCCTGTCCACAAAAATTGTAAAGACATTGTTATTACAACTTGTACATACCAGCTCTATCTCCATTAAGGATCAGGAATCCAGGGCCTGTTAGAATATCATCCTTGTCCCCAAAAGCTCACATTTCATGGGAGGAGAATTTGAAGATATTTCACTTAAAAAAGCCCACAGCCTATTTGAGAAGGCAGAGGTGTTGAGCGCTGGCAGCTATCACAGCCCCCACTCCACACACTGCAGTGCGGTAGACTTTGAAGAGAGAGCGTATAGCCAAAAGGATCACGATGCTACTCAATGCTTTCTCTCCAGCAGATTTTCTAAGCTATTTTTGGCTAGTCCTCCTTGCAGACTCCTGAGTTTGAAAAGGCAATGCATAGTTGTCCAGTACGAACAACCAGGCTGTTGCATAGTCTATGCCCCACCTAGAACTTAAGCAGAAAGTTCATTTTTCTTGCTTTTAATATTTCTTATTTTAATATTTCTTGTCTTTCTTATTAAAATATTGTTTTACATTAAGTGAAACAGAAAATTGCAGATACACATAGTCCTTAAAATGAGAGATGCTGAAAGACTTTTTAATGTGATGAATACCGCATCTTTTACACTGTTGGTTAGTGTTGGATTGGTCAGTGCAAAGCAGAATAATCTTTCCTATTTGGAGCCTGAGGCTGCGCAGCGAGAAGTGGGTAAGCTGTCTTGCCCAAATCAGAAATGGGTAAACTCTGTGTACTTGCATTTGCCTTTGTAAAGGCTGGCAGTAGCTTTCTGAACAGTGCTCTGCCCAGCAACAGAAGCCAGACGTTTCAAAAACAGGTAGTTGAGTTACCTTTAAGATCTCAGAGGAGAGAGATGTTTTTAAAGTTATCTAGCAACCTTGATTTTAGGATGCGTGAGAATTACATAATGGACGTAGGATCCTAAATGTAGATTTTGAAGTCTAACATTGAATAGCTATAATGATTGAAAAATCTTTATCAGCACAGGTACAGCACTCCAGCCTGGTGTGCTGGTGGAGCAGATATGTGTCTCCAGGCTGAACTGCCAAGAGACCTCACTGCTGAGCTGTGAAGATCACCTCTGAGATGAGATGGCAGCTCGGCAGTCTCCCTGATCTGCCTCCAGGCTGAGATGCCCATAGAGAACACCACTGTGATGGTGACTTCTGCAGAACTAGTTCTGGTAAAAGCACCTTTGACAACACAATAACCTGTGCTAAGAACCACAAACACGTTTAAGACCCAAGTACAGAAATTGCTAACTCTTGTGGTGATATTTTAATAGACGGAGTGAATTACTCCATGGTACCATTTTAGCTTAGGAAGCCACTTCTGGGCAAGTTATCTTACTTACCTATTCGTCATTATTCTAATGTTCTGATCTTCTATTTCTTGCAGCAAAATATAGTTTAGTATAGAAAATATAGTCTCTGCAAGTGTCATGCTCATATCTGCAAGCCTTACGATATCAGAAATTTTACTTGCAACGATTTCTAATTCTTGTATATGCAGTGTTGCATTTGGCAAGAGGTATAAAATATGCTGTACAACATCTTGTGCATTCTCTGAAAAAAAGAAAGTACAGGTGATTTATGTGGCATAGATATATGTCGAGCTATATCGCTACATGTCTCTATGTGAAAGCAAGGAGTTAGTCTGCTTCTCCTCTCTTTCCATATGGTCATAATGCTTCTGATCTATTACAAAATTATGTCCTAAGAATAAGTCAATAAGCCCTCAACATGTCAACGAAACTGGCAAAAACTTCAAAGTAAAATCTGGATATCTCAGGCTGTATTTTAAAGGAAGAAAACAATGTACTTTTCATAAGAATATTATCACCTCCTTTTGGATTGGAAAGATTATCTGTAAATAATATTTAGTTTTAACTTTGGTCATGTTTACAAGCATTTGTGAATTCAAAATTACACAAGATCCGCCCCTCTCCCCAAATGCTGCTTAACTAGTATAGCAGCAAAAGCAAATTCTGAATGGTATAGTTTGAAAAGTTGTATTTGCCATTCATCATCTCATCATCCTTCTATAATTTTTTTATAGAAGCAGAGTTTTACACCCTGGAAGTCAGACAGACTGTATGCAACTGCAGATATCTTTCAATGATCTATTATTTGATGCCACTGCTGAGTAGGTGGATAAGCTATGGTATTGTTTTTGTTCACAATTCAAACAACATGCACTGTTTGGCATAGCTTAAAAAAGATATAATCAGGTAGTAAAGGTCACCTTATGGCTTACATGAATTATAGCACAAACTTTGCAATTCCATACACTGATTTGCGCTTCTTTGTATGAGATATTATGAACTACTTTGATGTCATAACAGAGAGAGTATAGACAGGCAAAACCTGACACATTATTCATTGGTTATTTACTTAGTTCTAAATCTAAGTGTAGGATTTGAGACAAGTCTTCAAAGTGCTAGCTAGAGAATTTTGAAGCACCTGCAAACTTCACTTTAAGATGACCAGGTGAGTAGGATGCACATAAAACAACCTTATCGCTTCCGTTCTTCAGATGTCCAACATAAGCATTATCTGAGTATAACTACTTTTACTTTGATTCACTGTGTCACTGAAGTATCTGGTGCCTTACCTTGTGTTATCATGATATCATGGAGGTCTAAAATATTATTGGGAAGTTCTTCCAGTAATTTACATTCAGTCATATTTGGTTTCTTCCAGAAAGCTTGCTCAAGTTCAACATTAATTGCACTGAAAAATGAAAACAGTGTACATTGTTACAAGAAAAAAATATATGATAATCGATATTCCTCATATTTCCCATTTCAGTAGCTAAGAGTGTAATTAATTAGCCCAATTTTGAAAACTGACTTAGCACTCATTTAGCAGAGTGGGAGCAGAGCCCAAATGTCAGAGCAATTTGAAATGCATCTGGAGGTATTGTAGGGCAGAGAGCCATGAATGGATGGCACAAAATGCTACAGTGCATCTGTTTCCCCTCCCTGCTCAAGCAGAAAGTCAGCTTCCTGCTATGCTGGCTTGCACTGGCTGCAGGTGATGGAAATGATGCAACACTCCCTTTTCCTGCAGCCCGTGCTGGACTGGCCCTGTACACTTTGCATCTTCCTCGGCATGGCACTGCTGTGTGCCATGACAGACTGCCATCTGGTTTCCCGTCACACAAAGCCTGGCTCTCCCTCCTGTTTCCCATGCAAGAACCAAAATGAGGTAGATGATCTCAACACTCACCAACCCCTCTGAGCAGACTGCAGAGGGTTTTTCCTGCAGCTGACCTCTGCTTTGGTGGCTGGACTTGTTAGCGGCCAGGAATAATTCCCCTTGTAGGTTGTGTGTGAAAAGCTTTCTGGACAATCCATTAGTGCTGAGGAAGAAATACATAAAAGCTCTTTAAAAAGATTTAATAGTCAAAAACAAGACCCCCTGACACCCAGAGACCCGGCTGTTCTCTGAACCTCCTTTCCTGATGGGACTGAGCTGTAATTTGCAGACTGGATAGGAGTATTTTACAAGTTTATTGGCTGCAAGAAAATATTTTGCTTAAATATTTCACCTGTTCTTCTATGACCTTCTTCACTTCTGTTTGACAAGGTCAGTTCTCAGGTAAAGTGTTAGTTTCCCAGCATCACAAACCATATTTAATGACAGTACATCCTGCAGGCTTCTCTAATCTACGTGAAGCTGCTTTCACACTGCCCCTCATTACCCCATCAATGTCTTTCCTCCAGGCTTGTAGTTTTGTTGTCTGCAGCTGATGTTTTGTAAGTCTTTGGTATAAAATGTGGTTTTGAATTTCAGGTACAGTCTGTTAGCTCTTATCTCTGGCTTACTTCTGTATTTTAAGGAGCGATAGAGATTGTAACCAAACCACCAAAGAGATTATTTGCGATCTGAGACTCGATCCAATATGCACTGGCATTAGAATGTCTGCAATGGTTTTGGTTTCAGTGTTTGGCTCCGGTCTCCCTGGAGAGCCAGGCTCTGGGGCACTGGCTGTGAGCAGGAGCTCCTGGGTTTGCAGCTGCATCAGCCTGACCTTCCCTTCATTGCAAATGTGCTCAGACCTGCCTTGGCACCAGGATTCAAGTGTTAGCTTACCTTCGTTTTTCTGGAACCCAAGTTTTTGATCTTGCTGTCATTGCATGATGTTCTACAGCTTGTGCATTGGACGAGGTCAGTCTTGTAAGTATGTTTTCTAGCCTAACCTCTCTACAAAATTTAAATGTAATAAAACACTTGTAGCCAGATTTACAAAGCATGTGATTTCCAATGAGGTTTTAATGAAGTATTACCTATTGGCCTGACAGCCACATCTTCAGGTTTCATGTATAAGGATAATGGTCCCTCTTTGTACGTGTCATTCAACAACTGTTTGATCTTGAGACTCAGCGCTTCTTGTATTTCAGGTGATGTGGCCTTTATAATGGCCTTACAGATGTAGCTACAAATATAATACACAAACAAGGCTACCATATTAGTAACATTTCACAATTATAAGTGGCTACAAAATTAGGGAGTAACCCAGAAAATTATATTGAATTGGATAATTTATATATGTATTTTGTTCACCGTAAGTGCAGTCCTATGGTAAATGTCAGCAAATGCCACTTCTTATGTACACTAGTACCTTATCGCTGGAAATGCTTCCTAAAGTACAAATTATTTGGAATACAGGTACAAGAATCTATTTATAGTTTCATGGTAAATACCTTAAAAGGTTTCCCAATCACATTATCTTGGCAAAGGAACATCTCTGTCACAAGTAAGCATTTTTCAACCATGTTTTAAAGTTTGGAGTGAGCTAGTCATAAAATGATGAAGTGCCTGAGTACCCTTGTGTCCAAACAGAGGTGGCAAACTCCAAGGCTCCCTGGAAAACTGAGATTTAACGAAGTGCTTTCAGTATCTCCACTGGATTCCAGCTTTTTCTCCTCAAAACAGCTATTCTTCTGGATAACTATGTTTGCTGAATTTAGGAGGTTTGGAAAGACTACCTCTCTTTGAGTGGCTTCAAACATGGCAGAAATAAGCAAGAAGCCAGCTCTCAGTTTTGGGTGGATCACCTCAATGGACCTCTAATTTAACTGAGGGCTAACGAGTGAGATTTCCTTAGGACTGGGATGCTTCCACTGTTTCCAACTCACTCCTGTCTCTACACAGTTGTTCCCCACTCAGCATGGCCTTTGTAAACCATGTGCAACCCCTTGAAGGTGATGGGAACCCAGCTCCCCTTCCTCTTCTGGCCTGTCAGACGGCAGTTAGGATTTTCTGCAGAAGAGGTGCAGGATTCATCCTGGCAGCCTTCTTTGGCACAGTCCACTAACTGTTCTGGCCCCAGTGAAGGATACTGCTCACAGCCAGCTCTTATAATGCAGCACAAACTTCCCAGCTTGCCATGGAAGCACTTTGAGCCTCCCAGGATATGGGGTATGAGAGGGAAACCTTGGATGCTCAAATACATTTCCCCAAGTCAAGCATTACTGTGGTTCTGACTCCACATGTGCTTTTTTGTTTTATATAACTAAAGGCTCCACAGTTACTCTGAAACTAAAACAGCCAAGGCAGGGTATAGTAACTCCTCACCCTAAAAATGAAATCAATTTGAACTATGGAAACCCAGTTCATAACCATGGGTCTTACCTTTGTGACATCTGCTTTACCTTCATCTTCAGTTCACGTAGAATGACACAAAGAGTTAGAAGCTGGTTAGAATCAACTGGTACAAGTTGGATTTTAAGGAAAGCAAAGAGCAGAAACTCAGTGTGCTCGTTAAAATAGAGCCTATTGCTTTAAATGTTATTGGGACCTGACTCTCTAGAGTAGCCTTTGTTTCACAGTACTTCTAGAGGTACATCATGATAAAACAGAACCTCATAGTGCATTGATGCTGCCTGATGCAGACAGCAGAGCAGATCTATATCTAACGCTGTTCAGTGAGTGTGCTCATCAGAAGGCTATTGCAAAGTAGACTGCTTGCAGATAGTGCTGGGCCCATCCAGCATTCCTTTGTCCGCACAGAACATATCAATATCTATTGAGACACAGCGGCTATCCAGCCCAACTATTTACATGGAGTACATCTACCAGATTGAAGGTCAGTATTTAACAATTTCGACAAAACACAATAGCATCAGCATTTAGACCATGCAACTACCGTATCTTCTATGCAGAGATAAGAAAAAGTAAGTTTTAAAATCAGAAAATAACCAATTACATACATGAGCCCTCTTATAGACACTGCTTTGTGGATAATTACCCCTGCAAGCAAAAGAGAATAGAATAATTATTTCATAGTGAGCATATAAATATGACATGCCCCATTCTGCTATCACCTAAAAAAAAAATCTTGCGACCACCATGAGCCAGACCTTGCAGCAGAGAAGTCATCTTGAATTCAGCATAGGTGTGTCTACATAAATCGCCAAGACCAAGTCCTGTAACAGACATGCACCCTGACAAAAAAACACTTCTTCCAGAATGGGAGCCACTCTTCTCTTATGGTTTTCCGAATCGGATTCACCCCACGTAAACAGTGCAGTGTGTTACTGTATTGTCATTTGTAAAGCAAGCAGTAACTGTGGAAGTCAAAGTAGGAAGTCAAAATATGCATAAAACAATAAAGCACCACGTCTGTACAAGCGATACTTCTACGAATTGCTAAATATCCTTCTCAGCTGCTCACAGTTCAGATAGGAATACAGATGGATCGGGCTAAAAGGTCTGAAACAGATAGAGAAGTCTTGTGCAACAAGCCATTGTTTCTGAGCACGGTGTTGGAACTATAATATCCTTTCATTAGACACTGCCATGCAAGAGCCAATGTGTACCTACTTACACAAACTAGACGGCCCCCAGGGGTCTGTGACCCTCACTCTGTGGATGGATGTTACCCCTAAACTCCTTCACACTCACATGAAATCACTGAAACGGGGCTTCAGCAGGGCTAATGTGAATGAACCCTGCAGGTACCAGCGCTCTGCCCTACTTTCCGTCTCCTGCAAGTACCAATTTCTGTACTTTTTGAATTGCCAGGATGGCATACCAGATACATCAGCCCACCTGACTCATTGCTCACACACTGCAGAGGCAGCAGAGGTTTCATCTTCGTCCTCAACCAAAATGTACAGCCAAAGATGAGGTCTCAGTTTGGCAGGAGCTACTTGCCTTGCATTAGGCAGGATATATATTTTCAGGTGAATGAGCCCAGTAAACAAAACGTGGATGTTCCACATGATCATAGTTGTACAGATCTGGGGATTTGGTTTACACCCTTGTCACGGGACTGGTCAGTTGTGAAATGGATATTTGGAACCTGTCTGCAATTTCACTCAAAGGACAGAGGGTCAAGGTGACACCACTATAGAGCCAGAGGCTTACCTGACTTTAAAGTTTGTCACAACAAATTCTTCTCCAGTACATATGATACTAAACTGGAAATAAAACAATAACATTTTTATTAACTTGACTTATCGATACTTTATCTAGACCCGCTTACAAATTTAGAATTGTCATCAAAATTCTAAATCCCGATGAAAATGGCTAAAAATTTTTGCAAAATGTCAACACTTTTCCCTTCCTTCAGAATTTAATTTTATCCTGTCAAAAATGCGTTGGATAACATGATTCTGAAACACCACAATATTGTTACATGGATACTCATTTCTACGTTGTCCCATCAGTTTGCATTCTGTACCAGCTGTCCTCATCATCTGATACTTGCTAGAAATACATGAGAATGAGAAAAGAAAGCTACTCACCCAGTTTTCAAGAAGCTTCCTTGCATCATAGTAATCGGGAGCTCTCTCAGTTTTGTAGAAAAGAGAAAAGTTCATGTCAACTTTAAAGAAGCTGACTGCAAGAAGAGAACGTAAGTGAGATGCATCCTGTAGTTTGCACAGGAGGTGCCTGCACCCCTTCCCATCTCCTCACCCCTCCCGTGAACCATGGTTGTGTTTCTCATTCCCACAGTCACGGAGGCTCTTTGGGAAATCCCAGACTCCAAGTGTCCAAGTCTGGATTACTGCTGCATTGCTAGAAATTTTATTAAAGAGCCTAAGGGCCCAAACACACGGTCAAGTTATTGCAGCTTAACAAACAAGTTGTGGTTCATGCTTGTGGGTGCACTAACTTGGCTTTTACTGCCTGCTAAGAACGCATAGGGAGAGATAGGAGGATCTGCTGACATGCAACACCTTGCGAAGCAGCAATAGCTTAAACATGTGACTGGGTCTTAAATTGTCACGTGTGTGGTGTCAGTCAGTGTCAGTGATGATCATGTCAGCATTTAAGACAGCCTCGTTTAGGACTTACGTGCAATGGTACCATTGCTACTACTGGTCGGAGGTAACGGGGACGGCGTAGGAGCCCTTGTTGACGATGCTTCACTCGAGCCTGCTGAAAAGAACATTAAAAGGCCTAAGAAGCCACAGTGGCAAAAGTGTAAGGAAGAGCATAGTCCAGGTGAGAGAGAGGTATGAGTCCTTCAGCAAAGGTCATCGTAACAAAGAGCTGCTGTTGTTCCACGGACCTCTGCAGGGTGAAGGCAAAGGGGGAAAATACACCTGTGCGTGGGAGTTTTTTTTGTTGCTCCAGAGGTAACCACAGCGTAACAAGGGAGAAAACAGGATTTGCAGAGTTTAGATCACAAGAAAGACCAAAGTTTACGCAACATTATCTTTTTTCATTGCTTGTGTTGAAGAGCAGTTATCTCTCTGTTCCCTTCTTGCTCGTGTAACCTGTGCCAACCTTCAGGAAAAGGCATTTGTCAAACACTAACGGGTTAACATGCAGTAATGCATGTGAGATGAACATTGATATTCATGGTCTCTGGTTTAATGATAACCTGGCATAAGGATTCCCATTATAAATGCCGGCCATCCTGCCTGTTGTTTTCAAAGTAAAGAATTCCGAGAATTCGTTCGTAGCTAATTTTCCTTGAAGTGAATCACCTTGTCAAACCAGATACTGTTTTTGCATTTCACATACAATCTGCCACATCACCAGGCAGACAGGGACAAAACAGGTGATGTTTGTCACATGTACTACAGAAAATTGCAGTGAACCGAATCACCGTATAACGTTACAGGCCTCGGTGATGAAAGAAAAGCAGAATCACAACATTTTGCTCCAGAGGTACCGTTTCCTTGCTATGCTGCTAATTTGTGGTTTTTTCTTCACTCACATGACTGTCAGAGACTTGACATTCTAGCTCTGACTAAGAGAAATAAACTTAACGTATGAATACAGAGCCAAATGTCTATGAATAAGGAGTGTGGTCGGAAATAAGTAGGATAAGACCATGCTTCATGAAACATTGTTTTCTCTACTGTAGTTCAAGGTAAGGAGAATCACCCATGCTTAAAATATAACAGCCCATCTCTGACCCATTCAAATCAATGGCAATACATCCATGGACAATAACAGAAACAGGGGCTGTTAACAACTTGAAGCCTCCTCTTTTTATCCTAAATAGCTTCAAATTATTTTGTGAAGTTGAAAGGACAGCTGAAGCCAAAAGCCCCTTCTGAACAGGTATGCTACAGTACAGGAGCTTCTGCTTCCTAGACAAACAAGCAATTTTACCCTTTGTGTTAAGCCACAGGCTGTGCACTCAGCACAAAGTCAAACTGGAGCAATTTCTGAGTTCCAACTTCATGAACAAGAGGACAAAGCTATTGGAAGTCCAGCTCCAAGTTGTCTCCCCGAGGCTGGCTCTTGCAACTAAGCTCAGACCCTTCACTCTTCAGCTCAGACCTTC
Source organism: Fregata magnificens (assembly GCA_013389945.1). Taxonomy (NCBI): domain Eukaryota; kingdom Metazoa; phylum Chordata; class Aves; order Suliformes; family Fregatidae; genus Fregata; species Fregata magnificens. The sequence goes on along the minus strand of WAAD01018058.1, from coordinate 54,058 downwards.
AGCCTCCAAATGCTCCTCGGAGGTGCCAGTCTGTGTTTTGGTGTCATCTCATGATCTAGGAAACAGCGGTTTCAGCCCCCGTAGTGTCATCAGCAGAGGCAGCACGCTCCGAGCTGGCAGAAAGCTGAGCCAGGAGGCTCCTCCACACCTGGAGGCAGTGGCATGGGGAGCAGGAAAGATGCACAGGCTGTTCCAAAGATCAGACTGTCCAGGAACCTGCTTTTGCAGAGCAGTGCTCTTTGTAGCACAGTCCCTGCTGCTCCCAGGGTGTACAGAAAGCTGTAAAAATAGCAAGCCTGCTTTTCCCATGATGCTTGGTGAATCTTAGATTTTCATTTGGACATCTCTCCTCTTTACTCAGGGCTTTTGCTTCTGAGATAGTACTAAACCGTTGGAAAAAAGAGGACTAATTTACTCTGCTTTACTCTTCCACTAAAACGCTAGCAAGTCCAGGAGCAAGCTGCCACTGCCATTTCAAATCCGTTGCCTGCAGTAGGTCAGAAACATGACCTGACATAATGGGTATTTGCTGATTCTTTATTTGGAAAAGATCCGCAGGCTTAGATCGTCTAGCTGGAAGACAGACCTAGATATTCAATACACAGAACTCCTACCAATAGCCACTAACACTGTTTGACATCCACATGAATAGGCAGAAAACAAGAAGCCAAAAGCATCTACCAAATTAAAAGCAAAACCCGAGAGACAAAGGAAAACAACTCCTCTAAAGAAAAGAGAAGGACCTGAAACTAAGGGGATGTGCTTTTTCCTCCAGCACCCGTGCACACCAAGCCTTCCCTATCCTCACAACACATACTACCATGAGAGCCCAAAGAGCAAAACCCGGAGGACCCAACCCCCAGTGCTGCGGAGAGGCAGATATTCCAGCATCCCCAGTGACTTTAATCCCACAGCTTTAACTTCTAGTGGAAACCTGTATGCCTTCCTGTGGTGTGAAGCTGCAGAGATGGGTTCTGTGAGCCCCAGTCTGATGCTACAAATGATTAGTCCCTGGTTTCAAGCTGATAGAAAATGAGTGTCTTGTTATAAGCTTTTTCTAAGAACTGCTATCGTAGAGGAAGTGTGATGAGAATGCAGAAGGGCCAATGCTGTGCAGACATGCCCTATCACTGGAATAAATTCTTCTTTCTTTCCTTACAGAAATACAGACATGATATTGGGCTATGATTTATCAAGCCATAAACCAAACTGTTTTTACACCTAGGGTTTAACTTGTCCTCCTGACTGTTACAGTGCTGCAGATCCTCTCCAGATAAGAGGAATCTGCATATAGCTGGGTGATTACAGGCTCCACTCTGTTTCCTGTTGTTATCAATGCGATATTTCAAAAAACATTGCCTCAGGGGTGATGTATGATATCACCCAGTGTCAGCCAGGATGAATCAGAAAAATCTGCTAGGGAAAAAAAAAGTAATAGAGAAATGGCCAAAAAAAACCCAAACCCATTCTAATCAGGAATGTAACTCACAATGCCGTTTTCATTGCCTGACAAACGAAGCCTAATTACAACTTCACCGATTCAAATTTATTTCTTTCTCTTTCTCATTATCACCTGAAGAAAAAAAAAAATCTGTTTATTCTCACATGTCAAGGATCATTACCAGCAGGCAGGTGTGGGACTAGCCACCTGCATCCTGTAACTTCAGTTGCTTTAATTAACATGCATGTAATTCCATTCACAAATTGAGGGCTAAGGCGTGATGGCAGATGAGATCTGAAGCTAGAAAAATACTGTACCACTGACATTTTTAAAGTCCTAGTCATGGATTTTGATTTGATAACTTAATAAATGGTTTATTTGGCATCCTGTAAATATGTATGGTTTCCAATAGAAGAGCAGCAAAATTTAGACCAACCAATAAGAGAACCGTAATAAATATATTTCTATATTACTAGCAGTCATTTTCAGATATTGTCTATTCATCCCTCTCCCAGATTATTTAAAATTAAGAAGAAAATCAGAAATCAGTGTGTGGGTGAGGGCGGGGGAGGAAGAGATGAAGACCGTGAGTCAGTGAGAGGATGAGAACACACACTTTTCCTTCTACACTTTTAGCAAAGGCCCAGCTGAGCTGGAAAAGTAAAGGATCATCTTCAAGTACTCTGGGAAAAAAGCAAAGGCAGAACAATAACTTTACCTCTGCTATCAAGCAAAGCCAGTGCAATTGCTATGATAATTACATCACTTATAAAAACTCAACACACCTTCTTAGGGCTGCTTCCTGCTACATTCATATCAGAAGTTTCACTCACTTTGCCTAAATGAGCCCTGGCTTTCCAAAAGTAATGTAGGATTTCCAAAACAAAGCAGGTTGCCCAACTTCCCAGCACAGTTGCATAAACTGCCTGCTGTCAAGGTGAACCAAGCAATGCACAGGTCTATAAACAACATACATAAACACGAGAAGCAAACCTTGCAGCTAGTAATTGTTATAGGGCCTAAGTAACAATGATGTGAGTCATGACCTTAGCATTGAACTGGCACTTCCCCATGACATTCATTACACAGCAACACTTCGGCACAGCTATTTCTTATATGCATGCTCCAGATGTTCTCACGTAGACTCAATATGTACGACCCCATATAGACAATCTATATGAACTACAGCCAAGTGCAGGTTCCCCTATGTAACAGACAGGACATAAATCTCAGTATGTATTTACATCACTCACTGTTATCCCTACCCAGTGTATCATCAATATATCTCTGTGCAATAGCTAGCTCATGATTTTCAGTTAAAGTAAGGGGTAGATTTATAGTGGAAGCAAAGGTCTTGCCAAGATCTGACACATAACGGATTCTCAAACATGATTAAATTTTATGGACATCTCTATAACTAGGACTTCACAACAGTCATCTTCGTTATTGCTCTTGGAAAAATGTCAGACCCCAGTAACCCTTCTCCCACTGTGAAACACAATGTGGATCCAGCGGTTCATGACATCATAGGCAAGAGTAGCCTTGGTGCCTGTTGGTATAGTTCATCGCTTGTGAGACACGCTGCTGATTCTCCTTGCTGGTAACCTTTGAATATTTGGGCCAACATTTTCCAGACTGAATGTCCAATTCAGGCTGCACTGGAGAATCATAGAATCATAGAATCATTAAGGTTGGAAAAGACCTCTGAGATCACCAAGTCCAACCATCAACTAACACCACCATGCCTCCTAAACCAGGCCCTGGAGTGCCACGTCTACACCTTTTTTGAACACCTCCAGGGATGACGACTCCACCACCTCTCTGGGCAGCCTGTTCCAATGCCTAACCACTCTTTCGGTAAAGAAATTTTTCCTGATACCCAATCTAAACCTCCCCTGACGCAACCTGAGGCCAACCCTAACTAGAGGAAATCACCTGCTTCTTGGGGACTGCTTTAGAGGGAAAAAATGCTTTGACCATTGAAAGCCTCTCGCTAACGTGCTTTGTCTCACTAAAAAGCTGCTCAAATTCATCCGGGTTATTGTTTTGAAAAATCAAAGTCCAGGAACCCTGAGCGGAGGCTTTGATTTTAGGTGCTAAACTTTTCATCAGCAAACATGACTAAGCTTCTCACAACACCTTGCCAAGCCAAGCACACACCTTTCCCACAGAGCGAATGGGCCCAAGGGCAAAGGTGTTAATTGGAAAAGGGAAACTGAGCCTTCCTCCTCCCTCCTCATCTGATCATGTGCCCCCCCAGTCAGGGACACAAGTGGGGAAACAGCTCCGGCAACAGGCAGTGCAGAAAGAGGACTGCCTGGATAAAGGCAGTGGGGCAGGGAGCCAAGAGACAGATGGGAATGTTGTAATTTACAGCAATTGTTATTAATGCCTGCGTTCTTTGGTGCAGAGCGAGGGGGCGTGCAATGAGGGAGGTGGGGGAAATCCCTCTGAGTACAGGTTTCAGCAGCAGTCAGTGATTTCCTGATGCTCTTCTCATTGCCTTGGGCCCTGGTTCGATGAAACCTGGAGCAGGAGATGCGAAAGTGCAGTGAGAACTGCTGTGAAGTCAGCGGGTGCTGATTTGACAGAGAGGTGCTGTCTGATGGGACGCTCCTTGAATTCTCAAACTGGACCACAAAAATTACCAATTACTTCGTACTGTGCCTCTGCTTTCCCTGTGAAGCCATCAGCTTACAGACAATTAGTAAAGATGCATTCACGGTTTTTGTGGAGCACCTAAATATTGTGGCGTGTCATTAGTTTTATGTAAATTAGTCAGTCAATCAGCCAATTAGTCAATCTCAGTCTTCTGTTTTAATTGTGTGTAGTTTAAATACCATGTAGTGTATACAGATGTCAGGACTGAATGATGAGATAACCCAAAATGCTGCTAAGAGTGCTTTTCAATGAAGCAACATCCATCTAGGGCACACAACAGACAGGAGTCTTGCAGAAAAGTGATTACTGTCATCTAACTAATGGCTTTAGTTAAATATTGTTAAACATATTGAAAGAAAATTTCTGTGTCCAACCTACCTCGCTCAGTGCCAGGCCAGCTGAGTAGCAGGTTTGTGCCCCAGCAGAAGGGTGAACCACTAGAAGGTTCACCCAAAAGATGCCACCTGCCAGCAGCCTCCAGGGGATTTCAGTGGCAGAGCCTGGCCCTGCCAGCTTTCCCTCATCCACAACTTCTGTAGCTGCTTCAAGAAGAGCCTGTGTGGGGTGAGTAGGCAATGTCGTATGCATGGCTACAGCTCTGCCTACTCCTGGTCTCAACCACAGTAGCAGTGACTCAGAGGCTATTAGACAATCCCTGTTGTCCTGACCAGTGGCGGGTTCCCTACTCTCTGTGTGTGATCCCCAGCAACACACAAGCCCCAAGAAGAGAAAATATTGCAGAGACTCACCACAGTGCAGGTGACGGTCCGCAACGGGAAGGATGCTGCTGAAGTTCCAATACTCTTCCTTCCAGCTGACAGTATTGCCCATGGCGCAGTCCAGCAGCTCTTCCTGACCCATCACACGGTCCCACATTTGGAAGTAGTACAAGCTGCCAATGAAGCTGTTGCTTACCTGCACAATAAAGCCATCCTTTCTTTTGTGCAGATGACCCAGCACCAGGCTACCGTTGGGTTTCAGGCACTCAGCACTGCCAATGGTTTCGGTATGCACGAGGTTACCATTGCAGTAGACCTCCAGCAGTTGTTTCCTGGTGTCCCACAAGCAGCAGACACTATACCACACAAAAAGGGCCTGATCGATCTCAATGTCTCGTCTGGTGCCAAAAAGATACAGTCTCAACTGTTTGTTTTCTCCAGAGAGTCCAAGTTCTATGTCATTTATGTCAGTGGAGGTGTTGTTGGCGTCATAGGAAAACGCTGCCCAAGAGCTGACATTGGCAGTCCGGTTTAGGTCAATGCACACCGTGAACTGACATAGCTGAGGGATGCTGAAGTTGACCAGAGACACATACTTATCATTCGTTCCTAGTAAATCCAGTCTTTCTCCATGCAGATAACGTGTTTCTGTAAGCAAACGGCGTTAGGCAAGAGGGTAAAGAAGGGAAATAAAGTGTCACTTCCAAAGAAAAAGCTGCAATATGACCTCATTTGGGTACTTTCCTGAATGATAATTAAAAAAATTAAAAGTTTCTTCTATTTCTAGTTTCTGCTGCCTTTGCAATTTAATTCTGAGACCACCCACACTACCAGCAAAGAGAAGAGGAGTTTAATTCTGCAAAAGAACAGTTGAAGTCCTCAAGACATGCCAAATAGGAATCAATACAGAATTCAGGTCTAGAGTCCACATCATCCAGTGTCAGTACGGGTGTCCAGTGCAAAGCTCTTGGTTCAGCACACTCTGGGTAAAGGGCTGTTTGCAGGTTTGGCTCCCAGGTGACATATCACACCCCCAACCTTCAGTTTTTAGGTCAAGGTTTCTGCTAAAAATAAAAATCATAAGGACTGTCCTTTTCTCAGGCTCCGGAGAATTTGTTTGGTCATCTTTTTTCTTCATTACTTTAAATTATCTCCTTATATCTTTACAATCTACTCAAAAAGTTTTGCTGACAGAGGCAACCTCCCTGAGTAATACTAACCGCAGACCTACACAGGCAGTGAGTAACTTGCCCACATGTGGCCCCAGCTCTGACTGCAGAGTAGCAGAGTAGTAGCTGCAATGGCTCTAACTCAGCCAGCCTCGGTCCCTGGAGCAGTTTGGCAGGAGCACCAGCAAGCTGTGGAGGGTCTTTCACTCTGCTTATCTGGGTTTTGCACCCCACGTTAAGTGCCTGTTGCATATCTGGACAGGAGGCAGCCCAGTGCAATGGTAAGACACCTATCTCCGTTCTGGCTCCTGGATTTGCCATGGTCTCCTACTCAGTGAGTCCCACTGCAGTCACTGCCAGCCACGACAAAGTCCCTTCCCCAGGCATGAATGTCTGTGAACACGCAGAAAGCCACAGAGCAGCACACAGTCACCAAATGCAGGAGCCAATCTTTCCACCAGCTCCATCTGCCACCAACAGTGTTTCTGTAGGGGGTGAGGTGGCCCCATGTGCACCATCAGAGTGGTAATTAGTGAGACTCAAATTGTAACCCAGGCCCCTCCTGTACAGGTGATCTGCATCTTTAACTTGCCATTATGCTCATGTGTTTACATGTGCTTCACTAATTCAGGATATATATCTTCTAGATAAGAATTGCCATTATGTTGAGTCTTTTATAAGCACATCTAGGGGCTGTTTTTACAGCATTTTCCTCAAATGAACTTAAGTTTTTTCCAAACCTGATTGCCAGCCATGCAAATCAGGTATTATAAATCCCCCAGGTCTAACCCGACCAAAGAATCTCCAGTGACTATTTGCACTTCTGATAAAGGTTATACACATTGTGGACTGCAAAAGTAGCTGGCACTTCTCCCTGTCTGCTTCACATGCTTCAAATTGGAGGCAAGTAGGAAATGATCTATCCGCAGAGTCTAATTCTCTGGAGGTGATCAGAAGTGGTGCATTGCTGTCCTAGCATAACCTTGTGCACTCGAAGCGTAAAGAGAACTTTTCTATTACACATAACAACACTCTGCTATCTTTCATGTCTGTCTCAGCTCTAAAATCAGCTCCACTGAGCACCTCAGTGTGTTGTGGAGCATGCACCCACATCCTGGTCTAGCTTCCACCACTGCAACTCCACTAAGACAGTGATTTGCACCCAAGATAATTATTTTCCACTTAAGTGGGAGTACGTAGGGCTCAGAACGTCAGTGTATAACATCCCTTCAGTGGAGGCCCCTGGGTGGGATGGGAGCTTAGCACCCCTCCACTAACACACCAGCCTCTGCTTTAGTGGGAGCAAGCCCTTGCGCATGAAATCACATGGCCAGTGCTGGGACTGCAGGAGAAGATCTGTGGTGGAGCTTTAGGGGGTGCAGAGAGGTGGGCGTAGCTACTCAATTACAGCTCAAGCAGTGATTAATTCATTATAGCACAAGAAAAATGCAACAGCCGTCTTCAGCCGTACTTTCCAGTAGCTGCAGGGCCCCAAAGGGTAAGAAGCCAGTTCCCATGCGTTTCTCCAAGAGATGGGAAACCCTGTGGGATGTACAACTGGCAGAACTGGCACCCATTCCACAAGTGACCAGAGCACCATTGCACCCCAGCAGAGACACGCTGAGAAATCACCCGTTCACGGGTCAGGCCTTCCAGTGTCTTACAGCAGACAGATTAGGAGCCAAAGCTGAGAAAAAGTGGGTAAATTTGGCAAGACCTAGGCATTAATTCAGTCTTTTTATTATGGAGGCTTTACTTGGAAAGAGCTCATTTTTTCCTTGACTGCACTGTGTGCTGGAAGTGACCCCAGTGCTACAGGGTGCATTTTAGAAGCATGAACTATATCTGTGCCCCGCATTGTTCTTGTGTCAAAGAAAGAAATATAAAAACCAACATCGAACTAATTATTGTTTTGCTGGGATTTATGGTGGAGCAAAAGGCTGCTGAGTGTGTTCATGAAGCACAGCTTCATGCCTGAATTATTACTGGGGAATTTGGTTCTGCCAGTAGCTTCGTGCTTTTCCCAGAACACCATGAAGGGAGTAAATGCACAGCTCTTACTTTACAGTGACCAAAGTAAAACTAAAAAAACCCATACAGAAATGCAGGAAGACACCCAGGAAGGAAACAAGTGAATAATGACAAAACCAAGAAGCTTTTCACCTCCAAACATGGACAACAGCTGTGATGCAACCAAAACCTGACATTTCACTCCTTGCCATATTTTCTCATTTGTACTGACTCATCTGTGGCCCAGACTGAACCAGCATCCCAGGAGAGGGTGTGCATCGTGCCCAGACCTGTAGGTCTGCAGGCCAGCATATGCTCAGGGATAGACAAGGACCCCAGTACCAGTTGCAGTGAGAAGGGAGAGGTCCAGAGCAAGAATAACTGCTGCATCGGGGCAGAACAAGAGGTAAGTGGGCTCTTATATAGGTATACTGTGTGGGCACAAACCAGGAAACCAGCAGACATCCCATAGGCTGTGGGATGCCCAGAGCCCACTGGCAGCACCATCCCTATGGTTCATCCTGAGGGGAATTACTGTACCTGCCAGGAGGAAAAGACGAGCAGCAACCATCAAGATGCAAAGAGCCTTGGCAGAAGAGTGCTGTCCAGGGCCACACATGAACCTCTTCATTCTTTAGGCATGTTCTGAAAGAAAGATGTTGGTGAGCACCCCCTTACCACACACTTGCCTGAGAAATTCAAACTCCTCCTGCAATTTGCTGAAATGGCATTCACAGCACAGAAGCCCAGAAGTCCTCACTCCCCGTGACCGAGCTGAGTCACTAGATCAGTAGTCTCTGTAAAGGTCACAGCTATACAAACTCTCTGGTTTCTGCTGGTTTTTAAAAGAGATGAGGTTTACGCAATTACACTGTGCATGTTTTGTCCATCTGTCACAACTCTGCAAACCTGTTAGCAACTTTCAACCTGCTTTGACAAAAGGAGTCCATGTCTGAAGCGGTGAAGTTCCTACAAATGTGGGGAAAACAAGAAGAGAAAGCCCTGCGAGTGAGGTTAAGCTGGATGTGCTGACCCACAGTTATACCCACAGTCATACCCCACAGACTCTCATGGGATGGGAGACAACAGGGCAGCAGACGCGGTGAGAGGCACACGGAGAAGCAGGACACAAGGCTGCTCATGGACAGCACAGTCAAAAAAAGTATTTGTTCTCACCGCTGGGCTTTGTCTACAAACAAACTTTCATCAGTTTAATTAAGCCCTGGGAACATACTCGTAATTGGGGAAGGACTAGTTCCACGGTATAAGTGTACACTGAACACTTACAGCAAAATCCAAATATGCCAGTCTATATTGGAGGGAGTTTGTCCTGTTTTGTGCTTCAGTTTGACTAAAGTTGCTTCAAAGATGACTGCAGTTAAAGCAGAGCAACTGAGTGGACAGACAGCCTCCATGCCTAAGAGCCCCGGACTCACTCCTAGTGCCCTGCATGCTCCCCTGTGGTGCTCTGCTTTCCCTACTCACTTCACCAGGCATCAAAGGCGAGGGCTTATTCTTGGTTTAGGACCACACTGGATTAAATCTTCAGCTACTAATGAGGTATATAAAATGGCTGTAAGGGATGGACTAGATCCTCAGTTTGACTAAGTTGGCCAAGCTCCGTTCAGTGGAGTCACCTGGCTTCACATCAGATGCAGCCCATGCCTGGGGCTCCCCGCTAAGGGTTACTACATTCTGACCACTGGCAAAATGGAAGTTGTCCCCTTCTGTCCAGACATGTAAAATAAACATTAGAAAATTATTAAAAAACTGAGCTAATAACTGTCTCCATTTCCTTTTAAAACTGCACTTTACACAACTTATAATGTTAGGAAATGTCATCCAGTTTTCCATTTACTGCTGTGACAACAAATCTCTTCTCCCAGCTTTCTCCTTCATTACTCCAGCAATGATTTGCTGACTTTTGCAGTAACATTTAAGGAACAAATCATTATGGTCCCAGCCTGTGGTACCTAAACAGGACTTCTTACATATTTCAGGTGATTCATACTTTCTGCTAAAAACACCATAGTCATTCAAAGGTGCTGCTCAAAAACTCACCTCCCTGTGTAGCACAGAAATCAAGGTAGATTTTTGCCAAGTGCTCCACACTCTTTCTTCCGTCAGATGCCAAAGGACCAGTGAAAAGAAACATGAACAGAAAATCAGGTGGGATGTTGTGATGTTTTCAGTGGGTCAGGCAATGAAGAGCAAGTGATTTCTGTTCTGAAACCACATTTCTTAGGTCCTGGAAAACCTGCTGTGACAACAAATCTCTGCTCCCAAGCTTCTCCTTTATTACTCCAGCAATGATTTGTTGACTTTTGCAATAACATTTAAGAAACAAATCATTATGCTCCCAGCCTGTGGTACGTCACAGGGTTGTATTAAGTTTTGCCCAGAGCAAAGTCCAGAACATGGAGCATTATAAAACACAAATTAGAAAGAAACAACTGGAGAGTTCCCCTTGTTTCTGATTCAAAAGTGACTGCACTAAAGAACGTTAGTTGTAATTTTCCCACAACAGCTGTCTAACCTCTATTTGTGGTATATAGCGCTATAATGTAAAGATCAACCAGCACCTTTCTTCCCTCCTGCAAGATATTAATCAGTCATTGCCAAGTTAAAAAATATTAAATATTGCTTGCTACTGAGAAAGACTTCCTGAGCTGAGACCAAGGAGTGAGTGGCACCAGGAAAGGATGGTCCTGGCCATAGCTTACCTGGAGGCCAAGCCTTGAATTTTGTGAGTTAGCTCTGGAGGGACGAAATGGTTTGCGTAGGGCCCTGCTCCTGTCTCCTGCAGGACTGTGATCTTAAATGTTTTGGCAGTGGCTCCCAGCAGTTCAGCTCCCTCACTGGATCTGGTTAGGGACATAAGAGGAACAGGAGAGAGCCTGAACCTCCCAAGGCTGCTCAACACTGCAGTTCACCCCGCTCCTCCAGACACTCTAGTCTCCAAACAGGATGGAAGTGTCCCTCTCTTCCCTAAATAATCTAGTCATCCATCTTCACCTTCTTCCTGACAAATCTGTCTCCTCCTCTCGATTACCCCTGTATAAAGACCCCAGACTTCAGGTTTCTCCCCTAAAGACTACTACACCACCCCTTAGCCAAGTTGCCCCATATCCAGGAACTCCTCTCCTGCCTTGTCTTCTCACTGTGCACCAGCGCAGACCCTCTCACAGCCAAGCAGCCATGGCTCAGCACCCTCCTGCCACCCACCAGCCTCAGCCGGCAGGTTTTGTTTTCTTTCTCTTATGGGCAGATCGTATTAATGGAATTAATGCCCCTCAGTACAAGAAGGACACTGAGGTGCTGGAGCGTGTCCAGAGAAGGGCAACGAGGCTGGTGAAGGGACTAGAAAACAAGTCTTATGAGGAGCGGCTGAGAGAACTGGGGTTGTTTAGTCTGGAGAAGAGGAGGCTGAGGGGAGACCTTATCGCTCTCTACAACTACCTGAAGGGAGGTTGTAGGGAAGCGGGTGTTGGACTCTTCTCCCAAGAAACTAGCGATAGGACGAGAGGAAATGGCTTCAAGTTGCGTCAGGGGAGGTTTAGATTGGATATCAGGAAGAATTTCTTTACCGAAAGAGTGGTTAGGCATTGGAACAGGCTGCCCAGAGAGGTGGTGGAGTCGTCAGCCCTGGAGGCGTTCAAAAAAGGTGTAGACGTGGCACTCCAGGGCCTAGTTTAGGAGTCATGGTGGTGTTAGTTGATGGTTGGACTTGATGATCTTAGAGGTCTTTTCCAACCTTAATGATTCTATGATTCTATGATTCTATGATTCTATGAAATTCCTAGGCATGCGCTGTTTGTCTCGTCAAATTCATCCTGCATAGTTTCTGGTATTCACATAAACTCTTGCATGGAGAGCCTTTCTTCAGGCATGGGACTGAACAGGACTTTTCAAGGGTGGGTGCTTCAGAAGTCATCTTTTTGTACCTGTCAACTTTCTGTACCCGTTAAACCAGTACCATGGCCTCACGGTATGGAAGGAGGTTTTACTGCAACCCCAGAGCAACTATTGAGAAGGTCTAGCTGTCCCCTTTCTCTACTTCCTCCATCTTCTTCTCTCTGTTTCCCTGTTTTTCAGATTAGTTTGGTGTTTTTAATTATTCAACACAAGTTGTTCATCAGCTTCCCTAGAGATTATTGCAAAGGGTCTGGAATGCCATGTAAGGGCATCTCCTCTTTAACACTAAGTCACAGGCAGAGCCTGATCTAATAACCAGCATCCTGCATCCATTGCTGGTCAAAACTTTCCTGGGAAGTTTTAGAAGAGGACACTTAGGACTCAGAGTAGGAAAAAACTCTGTGATCAAGGAGTACAATGAAATGAAGAGAAGCAGAAAATGGAGACAGAAAACATTCAGACTCACTGGGGCTGTTCAGATAAAAAGACGTTTTGCTTTACTTTGGATGTGCGAAGATTTTTGCCAGGAGGTTGCTATGGTGACTTTTCAGCTCTCCCAAACCTACTCGTACTGTAATTACATCTCAAAGCCTGTGAGCTGGAAATCTTTGATTCTTCGGAGGAAGAATGTGGGTGGCTGACTCTTCAGGATGTTTTTCAACCAGCCATTTTTATTCTAAAACAAAACAAAAAGATTCATATACTTGTGCCTTTAACAGCTGCTTACGGTGTCTATGAAACCTTCTGGCCTCGCTGGCTGCCATCCTCCCAAGATCTTCCTGAATAATTTTTAACCAAAAGGCTCCCTTTTCGTAACACCTCAGTCCTGCATTATGCATCGGTGAAGACTACTCAGAGGATGTTTAGCTCCCAGTTGGACTGAGCTTTCTTTATACCACTGGACATTTAAATTTCGTCCCTAAACTAAAACGTGCATAATGACGGGAGTATTTTCACATTTCCTCAGCTTTTGTTATTTACTTCAGTTGTCACTGACTGAGTGCTGAAAGCACAGAGGCTGTGCAAATATTGTCCACATTTTCTAGTCTACAGACCTACCCAGTTCTGCACAGCTCCCCTGAGATAACACGCTGTTAAAAACCCAAAATACAAATCCTTTGAATCAGAAACATTCAGACCACTGTTGTTCAAAATAAACTGTATAAAATATTTAACAGCAAAGGGATCCAGTGTTAAGTTTCAATTAACAATTGCCATTCTTTTTCTTCAAAACAGAAGGATCGGGGCGCCTTGCACAGCCGCACAGCACAGAGACCTGGCTGCACGGGGCAGCTGGCTGAGCAGAGGGAGGGCTGGAACTGCCCTGTGGACACTGATCTGTAAATAACATGCTTGATCATAAACCATAATCCTGCAAATTTTATTGTAAAAGATTAGATTAGTTCACTAAATAAGGGCAGGAAAAGATTAGCAGGATGTTAATCTTCTCTTTTAAAAACCTTGAAGGATGTAAATATTACAGAGTGTCTTTGGAGACAGCTAACAGCTAGCTCATACAAACCTCTAGTTTACAAATCTGGTTTAATACAAAATTGACTTTTTTCATTCCTTTTGAATTTCAGTGCTAGGAGAAAATCTTTTTGACCATGATTTGTTGAATCCTGTAGTAGGTATTTTAGAAAGCTGGGTAAAATGCTTATGAAGTTGTAGGCATTTAAGAAATACAACTTTAAGAATACAACCACACCTTCAGATTTACTCGGGTCCTTTGCTGCAGGCTGATTATAGAATGGCATACATTTCGTTCTGTCAAAATATCTCAAGCAGGTATTTTTAGAAGGAAAAAATTCAAATTTTCTACATTTTTTATTGTTTAAAAATTACACTTTTAAAATTCAAATTGGAACAAAGATTTTGAGTGACCCAAAAGAATGTGTTCTGAAACATGTTTTCCTTTTTCTTTCTTGGTTATGTTTCAACACGAGAAGTAGTAGAAATTTTAATGAAATCAAAATCCTGTTCCCCCCCAGAGTAGTTATCAATGGTTCCTGAAAGAAACCTAGTGTCGGCAAACATTTTGCACCTCGTTTATTGCAGTCTGCTGTGCCATCACCTCATGTTGCCTTTCGACATGGCAGAAGCGCTGGGTGAACTTCCAGAACATGATGTTCAACAGGATCACGGCCGCTCTCTTTCACTTCCCACTGTGAAGCAGAGCCACTGTTTCGGCAGAGTTCCCTGGGCACGGGCTTTTGAATGTCTACCTGTGCAGCCCTCACTGGGGAAAATATGCCCCAGTTGTTTATCCGCTTGCATCCAGCTCATTGCCATGCAATTGCTGAGATGCTACTATCACTTTACTCACCAGGTATGGAGTAGTAGGCGCAGCGTGCAGCTGCCTGCATATACTGTCTCATATAACCACACATGAGCAGTATCTGTTCACTCTTAGCAGCCCTTAATCTGCTCTTAGCAGACTTTAATTTTTTCTCCGTAACCACAAAAGACATATCTGTAAAAAACGCATCTGGACATCTGTTTTGCAGCTATAAGGACCAGATTTTTGGTCTTGCTCCACCTCTGAAGTCCTCACAGGTTCCCCAGCCTATGGGATCCCCAGCTGGTGTCCAGGGAGTAAGCCCAGGGCTATTCCTCTCCCCGCAGCCAAGCACCTTTCCAGACATCAGTGTCAGGAGCATGGCCACAGCACGCTGCATCTCCTGTGAGGTTCCCGAGTGGCTCGGCCCTGGCCTTTCACCTGTCAAAAATATTGCATTACCCCCAAGGATCAAGCCTCACCAACACTTCTCACAGCAAATTAAGCGGAGAACCTTCTGCACGACTCATTAATCTCTCTGCAGCACCTAGCAGGTGGTTCATCGATCCAGTCTGCTACTGCTGTTACAGCCACAACACATAATTGCTGGGATGGAAAGTGCTACTTCCATGCAACACACCTACACTCCACTCCCTGGCTTAATGGCCCCAGAGTGACTGCAGCATGGAGACGGACACAAATTACACTGTCAATCTCATAACTGATTTTATTAGTAGTGTCGCCTCCTAGTCCTCTGGAATTATGGATTATGAAAATTGCCTTGAAAGTAATTTGATGTTATGAGGCTTTGGAACAGGACCTTTATGGCTTGAGTGGTTAATATTGTATTAGACTCATGTTGTGGGACATTTAAGTAATGAAAGACGGAAGAGAAGAAAAGGTGAGGTAGATATGATGGCTGTGGTGGGAGTTTAAAAGACTGAGATATAGATTTGTAGCAAAACTTGCATGAAATGAAGACAGATTCTAGAATGAGCTGTTTAAACCCAGCTTGTCTCCACAATGTGGTATGCTTAAAGACACCTGGGCTGCAGTGAAAGAGGTGGCTCAGATGCACTGCTCTGCACAAGCTGATTTCCATACATCTGTCTGGAGCACAGGACAGATCAGAAGTCCCCAGCATATCCAAATGACTAATGTGAGTCCCTAATAGGGACTCTGATCAAATACCCCACCTCTGTCACAGCAGTCCACCACTGTTAAGTGCTTGATTACATTAAGCTGCCCTTGATGAAGCCAGCTTTGCCTTAGGTGCTTCCCTCACCTTCCCAGGAGAAGCGGATGCTTGTAGACACGCATGCACAGATTGGCCTGGGGAGCGGACCGATGGGCACAGGGCTTTGGACTTGGTGAGACGGAGGGGATATTCCCCACTTTCCCTGAATTCTTCAGTTTTCCCCACTGCAGTCTCAATCCCAGGCGTCTGCCTACCAGGCAATAAGGAGAAGCAGTGGTTCTTTCTGCTGCAAAAGAAACTTAATTAAATACATCCCAAGACACTTTTTACCTGCAGAACTCTGTGACTTTAAACTTTGGCTTAAGAAGCACGAAGACTGGGTCATTAGAGTAAGGGTTCAACCTAACTAGACTTCCTAGTAGGTGAGCACAGCAGAAATATACAGCAAATAGCAGAAGGATCTACAGTCACATACCATAACGGTTATGCAGATAAGCCACCAACACAGTTTTTCTTTTATAAGGTCTTTGTGACACATAGGATGAAATATTTCTTATGGAATTTCATTTATGTCTTATTCTGAGCAAGTCCTTGTCCTTCCTTTGTCAAAGGCATAATCACGTTACAGCCAGGACAAGGCATGCAAGGTCTTAATTACACTGGGTGAAATTTAAAGATCTTAATTTAATGACTCTATTAAAAAAGGGACAAACATCCATTGACTTCAGTGGAGACCCAGTTTACTCATCACACCGTCAGAGCTGAACCCTGGCAGACTGATGCATGCAGGTGTTTGCAAATCACGGCCTGACTTGGGACCACTGGATGTCACTGTTGCCCCACACAAATTTTGCTGATGGGCCTTTCCCTGGGCACACAGCAGGTGGCTCTTGCAAAGAAAATGCTATCATTGAAGCAAGAGTAAAAGCAGCATAAAAAAGAAGCAAGATGCTTATTTTTCAAAAGCGACATTTAAAAGAAAGAGTAGAATTGCAAGAAACAGGGAGCGAATTTTGCTCAGGGTTCATTGCTGTCCTCCGAGGGTGACGTAAGCTCATCTCCTTGGGGTTTGCAGCAGCGTGAGCTCAGAGCCCAGCCAGACACTCACACACAGCCCTGCAGAAGGTAACATGTGCCAAGCTGACACAGGCCAGAACGAGACACGGATTGCGCCCCTGTCAGCTACGCATTACTGCTTAACGTACGAGCCCGTGAGACTAAAAAGGCTGTTAAGCACGGCTCACTGTGCACTGTAATCCATCTGCAGAACAGGAGAGCTCATCTGCAGCATCAGTTAGTCCTCCGCCTCTCCTTCAGCTCCTTTTTAAATATGCTCCTGTCCCGATCCTGGGCACATGTACAGTGCATGAACAAAAACAGAAAAACAAACATAACAAGAATACTGTCCAGTGGTTAATAATTTCCACTGCCATTCTTCCACAAGCCAGAAGCACCTTCTGGAAGAAAAGTAAGAACCATAAGCTGGGCTCAGATATTTCTTAAAGTTACCTTTAAAATCGTTTGTGCCGGTGAGACAGAGTCCCTCTTGTACAAGACCACCAAAATTACAAACCAGAGATTTGGCCCTGTGCCTTTAATCTGTGCCAAGTTACACTTTAAATACCCCCTTCCTTCATAAAATCTTAGTGATATTAATGTAAATATGATGGAGTAATGGTTCTCATCTGAGCCGAACACCGCTGTCCAGGCAGGAGTTCAGAAAGACGGGGACCTCCATAATAGTCTGTAGAAGGAGCTTCCTTCACCTAACTGAGGTCTGATTCTTCTCTTTGACTTTTTCATGCCTGGTGGTTGTGGTTTCAGGAGAAACAATCCCCTGCTCTGAATTTTGCATTGGACCATTTGCATAGGAACCATGCCCTGGACCCACTCTCTGGCTGTTCCTCCCCACGTGCAACGGGACTTTCCCTCTTGCCCTTTTTGTTCAGTCTGCTCCACCAGAAGCACATGTCTGATCAGTGGTATTCCCAAACAGGGTTCCTGCTGGGATTCCTAAATTCTCCCACATTTGCAGCTTCCCTCAATGCATGTGAATGAGGGAAAACCCTGGTCCCAAGTTTCCTGATACATGCACCTCCATTTAGAAGTTACCTAAAGGCTGGAAACTTACTGTTCATAACTCAAGGTTTTCTACATGGTTATGACGCTGTTGGTCAAAAATATGAAAGCTCCAGTTACTCCGAGAGCTGGCAAAATTGGGTGGTTCAGCAGTGATAACAGACTAAATATTTCAGACAGTCAGCTAGGGCCGAAAACAGACCAAAGCAATAGGAAGGAATCTTGTTCCATAATAGCCCATGGATGTACGGCTGCAGATGTGGAAGACAGCAGCACATCAGTGGCAGGATTTCCTCTGTAGCCACTGTATCCAACTGGGGAGTCACAGAACTATGTGAACTCTTCTGTTAGGAAAGTACAGATGACAGAAACTCAAACAGATAAGTGTCATAGCCGAGATTTTTTCCACAGCCTGAATTCAGTGTGTCACACCGTCGCTGCTTTTGTCATTCCCGGTGGCTGGGGAATTTCTTAAAGTGGTAATAACATTTTCACTAGAGGTGAACCAAAACCCTCTAAAATCTTCGCGGTTAAACACAACAGGGTGAGATCCACATCTCACGTAAGTGGAATAAATTTCTCCCTCTGCTTACACTAGACCTGGTTGTGCAGTCGGGGACCCAAAACACAGGGACTGTTACCAGCTAACAGCAGAGCACACTGTCACATCAGCCTTCGGTTCCCCCAGGACAGACTGAGCTGCTAAGAGGCAACAGCCCTTCTCTGTAACATGTCTTATAGGCTAGGATTTATTACTAGATTTTATTTTATTACCAAGCAATGCCGGGAGTCTTTTTACTTAGTTTCTTGCTTACGAAAGAGAAATGTATTTTGTCCATTAATTATGGGTACTAGATGTGAGTGGGAGGAAGAGCTTTTGTTTTCTCTCTGTTCCAGCTAGTCAACCGCACCTAGCTGGTGAGAAGGAAAAGCAGTCATGCAGAGGTAGAGCCTGGTAGATGGAAACGTTGCTCTGTGGCCTGCCTTGAAGGTGCTGGTGATTTTGGGACACCTCTCACGCAGATAGCGTGCGTCAAACATGCAAACTGTGCCAGCAGATCCCAGTGACTCCCTGAAAAAATGAGCAAAGCCTATCCTTTCCCACCAGAAGTTCCTCCAGGCTGGGACTGCAAGTGATCTGCAAAGGGAGAAAAGGAAGATGGTGCTCCATTGTAGGATGGATGGATGAAGGCCAGAGGGGTTGGTTGTTCTTCAGCTAAATCTCAACCCACCCTCACCATCACACAGGGGAAAGGGGCCCAGGGGGTGGTCAGCAGGAGGGCTGATGTCCTGGCTGCCAGAGGGCTTCCTTCCCTGCCCACAACGGCCAGACCACGGTCACAACAGTGCCCACGTCACCAGTGTTTGCTGAGGGTAGAAATAGGTTTGTCCTGTGGCTTCTGACTCCTGTCCATGACTGTGACTAACCATCTATTTTATCTGTGCTAGCACAGGGCAAACCTCAGGCAATTCAGTGGTTTGATCCAGGCGCGTTTATTCTAAGTGCATCCTCATGCCATCCACACTCTGTTCAGAAAAGTTTGATGGGAAATTTCATAAGACACCCCTTTAACTCTTTTAATTCCCCTGCAAATAGGCAACTGCCTTTACTTAGCAACTGCCTGACTGCCTGACTCATTTCCTCTCTGAGCAATCCCCTGGGTTCACTCGGCAGTACTTCCTCTTCACATTTTCTACATCTTCTGATATTTTTCCTTTTTTAGCTGAGGCAGGCCGTTAAAAATAGCAACAGGATTGCACTGTGTGTTTGTAAAATCAATACTACCATCCCAGAGATCTTCTCAAGCCCTTTCTCAGAATCTTTCCATTTTCAGTTGTATAATTACCGTTAAGTCTTGAGGCAAGAGAAAGGATGCATTTTAGTAGTCCTAAAAAAAATTTCTTTATGAACATTTAAGTTTGTTCAATATAATTCAGGTTTATGGTTTGAATTACTTCTGAAATAGTATTAACAATCTCACCAAAATAGGAAAAACAGACTTAAGGGATGAAAGCTTTTTGCCATCTTTGTATTTTCCCCAGATGCTTAGAGGATATACTGGTTTTTGACGCATTCTTCTACACTAGTTTACATTAGTTATCACCTAGAACTGTCCTAATACAGAGTTAATTTTTTTCTGTAAAGAGATACCAAAATTCTAATACATGACAGCCCAAACCCTGTAACTACTGGAGCAAGCTGTGCTGAGCCAATGAAGATCGTTTCAGCAGAAAAATTAGCCCTGGTTTTAGGTAAAGAAGGAGTTTGGAATTTACCAGCTGTAGTAGTGCTGCTTGAAGAAAAAGAAAATTCAAAATAGCAGTTATTTTTTCATCATGATTATGTTTACTGCAGACAAGTCAGCGTGCAAGGTGCTGTATGCTCACGCTGCACACAGTCTCTGCTACCTACAGCAGTTGATGGTCTGCATTCCTAAAGGTGACCCCGTACCCATTTCAGGGCAAGGGCCTTGCTCAGGCCATGGAGAATAAGGCTTAAATCTGAGACTTCACTACACGTTCAGTAAAATGTCCTTTCTGAAACCAGAAAACTCATGATTGACAGCTAGTGATATTTATGCGATTGCCATTCATGCTGGCAGAACCCCAGCCTGTGCCACTCCTGGGTCCAACCCATCCTCCAGGAATGGTCAAGGAGGCGTCTCTTCCAGCAGAACCCCGTTCAGCCTGTCACTGCTCTGGGCAGAAATGAGCCGCGGCCAAAACTGTGTCTGAAACTCCTGGGGCCCAGGAGTTGCATAAATCTAAACTTCTATCTGAACTCTGCTGAAGGGATGTACTTTTGCAGCCCCTCAGAACGTTGCATCTGCTCTGCTCAGGGCGTTTGGGAGCCGGAGCTAACTTTTAATTGCGCTCTCCCAGCTCACTTCTAATTGAATTTTGCTTTAACATTTGTAGATGAGAAGGAGTGATAATTGAAGGGGAGGGGACTCTGCTCGAGTCAGAAGAGTGTATGTTCAGCTGATTTATAGCAAGTAATAACCAGGGCCTCACTGGATTGTTCCCATTGGGATGAGAGGCTAAAGACACAAGTCAGATATTTACAATACTGAGCCTTGTTTCCTTGAACACAGAAGAACGAAACCAAGCAGGGCTTCTCCTAGTCACCGTTTCCAAATCAGGGTCATTAGGACGGCCTACGCCCAAGACAGTCTGTCCTCCTGTTATTTCAGGAGTCCATTAGATGACTCCTCTTCTCACTGACAGACAAACCATCCAGCTTGCCTCAAATCCTCTAGCCTTTACCTTTGCAAGTACAAGCTTTGACATGCAGCCCATTGCTTTGACTGGGAAACCAAGGAGAAACACTGACTCTTAGCTGTCATTACAGAAATAGGTGGTAATTGGTCTTTCTATTCAGTTTCCAAGAGCACAGTGGTAAGTGAACCAGCTCTAACCAAGTCTGCAGTTATTCATAATTCCTGATTTATTCTGTTCTGCCACAGCCTGCTGGAGATAAATTCCAGATCAGGTGCTACGTAGCATCCTTCTGTGCTATATCCTACATTTAGTCACTCAGCACAGGCATGCACCTTATTTCATTTCTGCTGTTAAACCATGCAGTGTGTTGAAGTGAATGGTTTGGTTTCTTAAGAGCTGTACTGCGTCAAAGGCTTTTAAGGAAAATTGTCCCATGAACGCAGGATGAAATGTAAATGCAGAATACAGCTTTGTGCTTGTACCACTTCTCCCTGGAAATGAGGTATTTGTCAGAAAAGCAGCAAACAGGCATGAGTAGTTCTCTCTTTATTTCTGCAGGTGGCACCAAGCATTTACTTCGGAGGCATATTTGTTCTTTTAAAGCTATTTTGAATATCTAAAAGATGATCTCTCTGCTGTTCTACCAACCCTCCCCATATCACAACCTATATACTAGAATGATGCATAGACAAAGCGATAGGGTCTGTTTTCATCCTCATCCCTAGATGGTGGTGACATTAGCTACACCTCACTAAGGTGATGCAACACATCTTCCACCAGCTCTGAGTCCCACCTCTCTCTTCTGTGCCAGTCCCCACTCCTATCTGCAGGATTTTTTTTTACAACCTCATAAACCTCATTTAGTTTTTCAAAATCTTAATTTTTTATTAGTTTCAGGCCCTCATTCCTCTGCTGCGCTCCTGTGAGCTGATCCCCACAAGAAGTACTCCCTGACCGATGAACACCGCAGCCATGCATCGCTGGGATGTGTCAGTCAGCAGGTGGAAAAGTCTCATGGTGAAACCTGCTTTGCCATAGCTTCTCCATCCAGAGTGAAGGGGATCAAAACCTCACACTGACATTAGCCAAGGAGAGGAACAAAGGGCACAGGGGAAGGAATGATGAAACTGTGCAGTCTTCCCTCTTGGATAGGTACCTGTGCAATATAAGGCACAGAAACAGAGGTAGAGAAACCACATTATAAGGACATTTAGAGGCAAGACTGTTGTGCTGCACTGCCCAGAGCCTCTTGTAGCTAAATATCCTGCTCATGTGCACACCCTCGGTGGCTGCACAGCACATGGCCTCTCTCCAGCTCTGAGACCCCACGTACCAGGCCCAGCTGGTCAGTGGTTCACCCATCAATCCTTGTGGTCTCTGGGATTGCAGTGGGAACCGAGGTATGAGGCATAGATAGCCCCAGCCAGGGGGAAGACTGGACAGAAGCCAGTGGCATGAGTGAGTGTGGGATTACAGCTGAGGCAAGCCAACAGCTCGCTGCACTCAGGGAGGGGGTATCACTAACCAGTCCCCCATCCCCAGCCCTGCAGTCCTACCCACGCCTCGCACCATCCACCCAGTCTTGCCCGAGCTGCTGCGGGAAGCTGTGCCCTCAGACCGCTTCCACAGGGCCAGTTTTCTGCCAATTTAACCCCGCAGAGGCAGAGACACCGAAGGGCTGGTACTGCACACCCAGGGCACCCTTTCCTTTGAGCAGTGGAGGTCTGCGCAGCCGGGTCCTCAGACCACACCAGAGCATCCTGCTCCATGACAGCTCTGGCTAACCTGCACGCAAACACCGATTTGGTGAACCAGGGAAAGACCCAGGATTAAAAGTGGACCCCGGTCAACAAGTATAAATGAAATATCCTTATTCCTAACTACTTGCCATCACTGTAAGACTTCAGTGCCACAGTCACAACTCTCAAATTTGCAAATTGTAAGCTCCCCCACAGCTAGGCTGGGTGCTTTGAGTTTTCAAGGCTCAGTTGGGGATTATCAGTCTTTGCCAGTTACCTTTTTGGGTGCTCCTTCACACAGATGGCCTGACTGGCTGCATTGTGTCAGAACCAGATTGCATTTCACTGCAGCCTTTTGGAGCTGTTACTCTATCCCCAGGCTAACATATCTCCCATACTCGCGTGCAAAGCAGAGAGAGACAGCTTAGTGGCCCGAGCCCAAAAACGTTATGACTTATTAATTTAGCAATGCATTTTATTCACCACTGGCAGCATTGGCTGTAGAGCAAAATGGGGAAGTCAGATTCATCCTTGACTCCCATGTTTCAAAATAAACAAACCCATCTATAGCACTGCACAGTCATGCTCAGAGCAACCATGAGCTCCAGGGCTGGACGTTGAAGGAAATCACTGGAAACAGATGATGCTATACCTGTCCTATCCTCCGCCCGGTCCCGCTCTACAAAGCATTCTGCTGTTTGACTGGATTGTGCATAGATTTTTGCACTACATCCATCACGGGTATATTTGACAGTTATTTGTACTGTGCTTGATTTTCTTAGCTGGGCTATCCATGTACTCAAGATACACATACAGTAAATTTGGAACTGATGAAGATTTTCCTTGATTTCTTTGTGTCATTGAGACACGAAGTCCTGGTTTATTTCAGTTAGGTAGCATTTCTGGCCTACAGCCGAGTGTGCTGCTGTGTACTGAAGCATGTACTTGTTACAATATGTTATAGAAACATTATAGTACTTAAAAGGTAGGTAATGTCTTATAATTTCAAAGCACTGTATAACCACTAACTAATTGAGGTTCATGGCATCGCCTTCAAGCAGATAAGGAACTACCACTGAAAAGTAAGTAGCAGCCAACACTTATTACCCTGAGGTCTGAACTACAGTAGTTATTTTTCCAGGTGTGGAACAGCAAAATAATTGAGTTTGCCCAGATGCCACTGTACAGTAATAACTGGCAAATGTCAGTATTTAAATAGAAACTTCAAATGGAAACCCCCCACCCCCATCCACTCTTGCACCTACTCGCCAGCAAAAGTTGCACAGCTAGAGTGCTACCATCACAGGACTTGTCACAACTTCTTTTCACACAAGTTATGCAGCCCCGATACTGCCTTGAGGGTGCAGGCTCTCTGAAAATCATGCCCCTGGGAATCCCCTGAGAAAAGACAAGGCTACAGACCTGGTAGGCTGAGCAGGTTGTTGTCATACTAAGAAGAAAAACTAGTATTGCTGGTGGAAAGCAAGCACCTCATGCTCAGACCTACAGAGGCACTGGGTGCTTCTTTCTTTTTCATTTCCTATAGCAGAGCAAGCTTCCAAGGGCCTCTGCGCGAGCTACCTGCCTTTGATCCAGCGCTAAAACACCTTGAAACTGGGAATCTCAGATACCAAAGCAGATGCTGCATCACCACAGTAAGGCAAAGGAGAATCTTCAAGGCTTTTCAAACTTTTCTCCCTTTTTCTTCTTCACTGGACAAACCATGCAACCTCAACAACACGCTTGCAGCCGCGTTTATACACATATGGGTGTTATCGCACTGTGTTCACAGTAATTTATACTAGGCCACTTACCACAGGATTTCAAACCACTTAGAGCTCACCACTGTTGACTCAAGCCAGAAACCTTCACACGTGAAAGCAGAAGTCATGGCAAAAAAACTAGTAGAAACTCTTCTATGACCTGTGCTAATAGCAGTCATACTGAAAGCCATTAACTCCCAGGAAACAAGAGCCCTAGAGGTTTCTGTTAGCAGGGTGAGAGGGTTGGAGAGCACCAAAACTGAAGAGTTTGCCCTGAAAAGCTCACTAGAGTATGTGCTCAATGCTTTACTGAGGCCGGGTACTGGGCGTTCAGATGGTTGGTGGCTCTTGTTGTGCATGGCTCGCTGTGCGTGGGCATGGGAGAAAATTACGGCGGGTACTCTTGAGGGCTCTTCTGGAGTTAATATCATTTATATGATCACCCAGCATTGCCAGAAAATGTATCTAAAGGATTCCCACATGCCATTCCTATGCCTCAATTATTTCAGAAATATTTAAAAATCTTGCTAGTGTGGCATTTAAACTTCTAGCAGAAATAAATCTGGCTGTCCTTTGAAAAGATGTAAATAAATGCGAAGCTAGAAGGTAACAGACTGGACAGAGTGGATTTCTTAGGGGGGTCTACAGTCCTGCATGTTGCTGAGTCCATGGCCCACAGCATCAATTTACTCATCATGATGCACTTACCTATTATTTTACACTCGCAATGCTATGAAGAACTGAGCCAGTGCTCATTACAGACAGCTGCCCTGGAGGCCTAATTGCAGAGTACATCACTGATTACATTAGAGGGGGGTGTAATGACTGATTGGCTGTGCGCACAAAGTGGAACCGGTATACTTTTAGCATCTGCATGACTTGTATCTCTCATTTAGAAAACTCTGGTTACCATAGGCAGGCCTCACATATACCACCTTCACATAGTCCAGTCAGGGACATCTTGTTAGCTGCCTGTTAAAACCAGATCATTTTATAATAGTAATTTTGATTAATTAATTTCCTTTTTCATAAATGGAGCACATGTCCTTTTTCTGTGGTGGAGAACCTACTTCTGTTGCAGCTCACAGCCGTATTTTGAAAATTATTTCTTCTAGGAAAACTCTGCATGCACATTCCCTAGTGCTCGGTGATTCCCCCAAATAGCAAAGCACTCCTGGGTTTATTGCTTCGAAGCTGAAATGCTTTCTTTAGATTTTAGTCTTGAGGACTTCCCAAAACTGAAGTCAAATACAGATGTGAAGCCAAAGGAATCATGGAACGGTTAACTTTTGGGGGAAAGACAATTAGAAAATGCTCAAGGAGAAACATCTGGCCTTTGCTCTTCCTGCTTCATGCCACCATTCAGAGCTTTAAATGAAGAGTAATCCAAATGGGAAAGCATGAAACCTGCTTATGACAGATGCTAGCAATTTGTTATGGCTGTCCCTGCAATGCAATCCACAGTTTCAAGAATAAATGGCACTGCTGTAATTCTGTAGCAACAACTTCACAAAGCAACCCTACCAGGCAGGAAAACCAGCCATGTATGAGCTGATGCTTGTGTTTTAAGGCTCTCAGCTCCAAATCTAGCTGCTTATCACTCCTTCCAGAATCTGAGGTCCTGATTTTCTCAGTAGCACAGGTCTTGTTGGGTTAGTGTTTATCAAGAGCTGTATACTGGGTCCAAAATTGACTTTTGGATTAAATTCAGGAAAAAAAAATGTGTCAAAAGAGAGTTTTGTTTGCGTAAAATGAGCAGAAGTCTGATCAGAATCTGACCCTGCATCTCTCAGTATGTGTGCATGGATGTGTGGGTGCAGGGAGGCAGAGGAAATATGTGAGAGAAGTCATAAAAGCTCCTAGATAATGCCTCTAAAGTATTTCTAAGCCATTGCACAAGTAACAATATACAGAGACTTAAATTCAGACACAAGGGATCTATTTTACGTGGACAGAAGAATACTCATGTGGAATACGCTTACAAAGAAGCTTCTTTAGGCAAAACAAACAAACAAACACTGGAGTCATTTATCTCCTTGCCCTCTTTTTGTGCTGGAATATAGGAGCTTCACAGTGTTACAGTCTAAAACCGTGGCAGGGGCCTCCCGCTGTCCCTGCCGAGTTCATCTGCAGAATCCCACTTCAGTCCGCTCAGCTGGTCAGGAGTAGAGGGCCCATTTCATGGGAGGACAAGGTAGGGTCTATGGAAAAGCTGCCTGTGAGACCAGGGTTTTTCCAAGCCATGTAAGAAGACAGTGGGAATTGCCAAAGCAGCAATCTCCAAGCCAAAACAGGAAGGAACACCGTAAATTTCAGTAACAACTATACCGCTAAAGCCTCTTCTCTAAATACTTTTCTTACAAAAAGGAACTACTCTGTGTTTGCCAAGTGTTATTTCAGTATGAAATTGGTCTTTAAAAACTGATTAAGTAATCCAAGAGCTAAAATCTTTCTTGATACTGCTTAATAGGACCCATGGCTTTTACCCCATATTGAACTTGGTAAGGTTGGATTAATTGAATGGGGAGAGGCAGATCCAGCAGCAGAATTAACAGATTGTAACTCCCAGACAAGAAATGGAACCACAGCTTCTCGACACTGTGAATGCAGCCAGCACCTATCTGCGCCAGAATCATATATGGTCTGTTATTGTGCAGCCCTAACAGTATCCAGCTAACACCAAGAGCACCTTTGGCCTCTGACGAGAGGAAAGCAAATTGGACGCAGTCATCCTAAAACACAACTTGTTAGTGCCCACTCCCGTGTGTAGGGGAAGGGTCCCCTTAAAAGGTACTTGGAATGGCAGCTAAATGGCATTGAGATAAAGGAGGGTTTTTCAGGTAGGTAAATCCCAAAATACTGCGGGAAGTTGAAATTTGGATCAAAGTAGCTCCAGCTATTACGTGCATTAATAAAATAATTTTTGGATTTTTGAGTTTCGGTGGATTTTCGTTGTTGCTGCTGAAAAGCTGTTTCTTCCTCCTCTTCCCCTTTGTGAGCAGGGTAGTGTAACTGTCACTGCCAGGGTTGTCCTTGGCTGGAGCTCACTTTCCTTTGGCATGGGAATGACGGGGCAAAAGGCTGCACATTGCCTATACCGAAGCTGCACAGGGAATCAAGACAATGTAACAAGGCTATTAAATCTAGACCTGCCAAGAAATCTAGGAAGGGCAGGAGGCAATATGAAGCAAAACGTCTACACGGAGCTTGGGAAATGGGAGCTGTTTGTGAAAAATCTCATTCTTACTGTAGGCAGGGCCACTCTTCAAACTCCAAGCAAACATCTTACATCAACTTAGGAAAGCAAAGACTTCAGACAAAGCTTCTATCCTTGCGCTAAGAACCTTCCCCATCATCACTAGAACCTGCTCTTTACTTTTGCTTTTTCCAAAAGCAGTGAGGCAGTTATCAGGGACCCTCCTCTGCTCTGCCGAGGAGCTTTGCCCATAATAAAATTAGCATGACTGACTGCTCTTCTTTTTTGTCCAAGGAGACTTCTTTGAAAACTGATCTTTCAAAAGAAGCCACCTTTGAGCTGTTAGAAAGAAAAACATCTAAGCAGTGTTGAGTTACTGAGAAATATTTTCACGCTCAGATAACAGAAAAATTATTCTGTATTCTCAAATTTCCCATAAGTACTCACTTCTAGGCAGGGATCAATCAGAACTACTTTCAGATCATTACAGAGATTTGAGGAGTCATCTAAGAGTTTTCAAAAAATGTCCTCTCAGTCAGATGCACAGCACTGTTAGCATAATACTGTAACTCTCCACAATGGTGTTTTATCTCAACACAACTTGGAACAATACAATATTCATAAAAAGCCATTGCTGGAATATATTATCTCATCAGCACATGATGATAAGATTAAATTGTTTGGTGTTAGAAGTGATAAGGATTACCATATCAGTGTTTAGCTTGTTGAAATTCTATTACTTAGTGCCATTGACAGTAATCATATCAAAATTCTGGATAATTTCAAATGATTCAGTAATAATTACCAGATTGTGCTGTAGGCAAAGGGAAATGCTGGAATCTGCACAGCCAGTGCAGCATTTGTACAATGACTCAGTGTGGTGGGATTTGTACCTTAAGGAAATTGACTGAGCTGATTCACCTTAATCTGTTCTTCGGGAAGCGTGCCGCTCCAAATCAGAGCAGGATAAGACAGAGGCAAATATAAGAAAAGTATTTTCAAAACTACACAGCTACTCTACAAATCCTGCAACAAATTCTGGACCAGATTTGGGCTCTTTGGGGCAGGGAGTAGCCTACTGCTGTCTCTAGCTGCTATTACTGCAGGCTCCTAGACACCATGGCAATACAAATGGCTAGCAATGACAGCATTAGGTGTTTACACATGCGGCGAGCACTTGAGCACAGAGCATCTCAGTTTAGTTGAACAGATAAAGGTTTTACACACAGTTTAGGCTGCCACTTTCACAAAATTGGCCCAAGAGCTTAACTTTTATTATGTACTTTGTTTACTATCTTCAGTGTGCTCAATCTACCAGAGACGCACACATATGCACATAAATACAGTAACTGTCAACCTCAGAGAGAGCTTCTGCTTGATGGAAAGCCATAGAATAATTAAGTAGATACATAAATGCTCAAAAGACAAGAGATGGTGAGAACAGACTTCTATAGCCCTATTTTGACCCCAGTAATAACTAAAATTTGGATTTCATGGGGAATATGTATGCTAAAGCAACACATAGGTGTTATTCTGTGAAATGAGAACTGGTGGGTATGCAGAGGATTACAGACAGGAAAGGAGCAGACCTGTTTCCACATGTATTACATGTGCATGTTCTTTCTCACTTTATTCCTTTCTGTATAAATTGGTCTCCCGTCCTTACAAAACTGTTATACAGTAAAGGATGATCTAAGATACAGAACCGGTGTCATACACTGAAGCGTCAAACCTCTTCTGCCAGCTACCCAAGGTAGCCACATGATCACAGTGCCTTCCCTTGAACTCTTTCATCCTTTGTCACTGCTCAGTATGCTCTATCTAAATTTAGAAGGCAGTTCTGCAATCCTTGCACTGAATAATACTTGTTCTGGCCAATAGTGCCAAAACCCACACGCAGGATTTGTAGAATCACAGAAACACAAAGCTGGAAGAGACCTCAAGAGGTCATGCAGTCCCTCTTCCTGCCCTCTGACCAGACCTGCCTTTGTGGGCTTATACTCATCCAGCCACAGATGTCCCATGTTGGAGCTTTACTGCTTGCCCAGCAATCTATCCCACTGTGCTTCCCTATCCCTACCTGACAACGTTTTCCTTAAAATGAAACATTAATCTTCCCTGATTAAAATCAGGTCTATTGTCTTTTATCCTCTCTGCTTCAGTCAAAGAAAGCAGATTATCACCCTTCATTTGCCTCTTCTTTAGACTAAAAAAGAATCCCAATTCTTTAACTTTCCTCATGGATCTTCTCACTATTTTTGTTGACTTCCTCTAGATCTTCTCCACTTGGCTTGTATCTTCTAGTGCAGTGCCCCAACAGTAGTCCTGCTGATGCCTTACCATTGCTGAGGAGGTGGCTACCCCTCTGTCCGTGCTCGCAGGCAGGGTGCTTCCCTTTTCACAATACCATGGCACTGTTGACTCATGCTCAGCTTGTGACATCCCAGATTATTTTCTGCTGTATCTGCTATTTAGCAAGCTGTTCTCTGTCTTGCCTTTCCGCAATTAATTATTCCTGTTTAAATGTTTTATCTTGCATCAGTCCCTATTTATCCTCATTTTCTCCTGGAATATATTTCTAACTTTCAAGATCATTTTGAATTCTAAGCCTGTCCTCTAACATTATCACCAGTGCATACAAATGTTATAGGGATGCTTTCCATTCTGTCATCCAGGTAACTAATAAACATACCGGACCAAGCACAAGCTGAAGGCTTGATTCCCTATCTCTTATATTAAGCAATATTGTCCGATAACTTTACATCTAAGGAATTATTCACCCAGATAAACACAAGTCAACTTGAGCTAAGACTGAGAAATTAGGTCCTTAGAGTATAGATGTATTAGTAACACAGACTGTTGCAGGTGCTTGTCCCAGCAGGAGAGTAATAAACAAGAACGTGCAGTGAAAGCCCATTTGGAAAGAAGATTGGACAGCGACAGTAATTTTCATGCCACCGATTTTCTTTCCATCGGCCACGGCAGTTACATTCACCACAGGAAATCCACTGTAATCTGTCACATATATGCCTTATGCTTTTGGATTTAGAACATTTTGAAATACTTTTTCATAATTTTTCAAAATCCTATGCATGGATATAAATATATAGATACATCTAATTTCCCTGGTTTCTTGTTTTAGCTCTTACTCAGCGAGACTCCGACATAACGAAGTTGAATACACATGAACATTTTACTATGAGATACTTCAGTGATCAAAGCAATTAGGATCTGTAGGCTCACAGAAAATCTGGGGGCTGTTTTTTTGAACTAGAATATAAAAACTGTTATACGAGATTTCAGACTAAGTCCAGTCAAACACAATATCTAATACTGTGTAACACTGGATACTTTGGGAAACAGGGCGAGAAACAGATTAATGGGTGGGTGCTTCTTCCTCTAACACCCTCCCCAGATCTACCAATGGCTTAAGTATTTTCTGAGCTAGGTTTTTTGGGGTTTTTTGGGGGGTTTTTTTTGCATCTGGGTCATCACATGTGCAAGCTTCTACTTGACTAATTTCAGCTACTATTATTTTGACTAATTTCGGTATTTCTTAAACTGAAACGTATAGTATAAAACCCCTGGAATCACAAATTGCACGCAGTGCCAGGGCTCTATTGATTTTCACCTCATAATGCCAATATGCACCCATCAGTGATTTGGCCTGAAACATTTTTGAAAGATTGTCAGAAACTATCACATGAAAACTAAAATGACAGAAGAAATGACTGTGAGATTAAATTATTAACTTTTCCACAGGGACAATGGAAAAAAGGACAGTCTTTAAAGGTTTAGAATAAATCAGCTACTGCAATCAAATCTGCAAATGCTGCAAAATTGAAAGATGATTGCAAGTGCTGCTGAAGCCATGCAAGGTCAAAATTTTAATGAAGTTCCACTAAAAATGCATAAGCAGTAATTGCATGACCGAACTGAAATATGAGAAACAAGGTTAAACATGAAATAAGATGGAAGTTACAGTTACAATTGCTGAAACATTAGCTCAAACATCCCTAAACTCATCAGAGAAAAAGATAACACATTTTCCACCTTGGGGAAGATTTTCTCAGCTCAGTTCCTGTGTGCCTAAGGATAAAAGATATGCATATCAAGCAGTATGTATATGTATGCAGAGCAGGAAGGGACAATGCCCATCTACCTCAAGAGTCCTTTTATCTCTCATGAATTTGTATGTGCTTGGCCTTTTAAGTTTACAGCCTCCGCTGTCCCACCACAAATATCCTGAGTGTGCAATACTCGGTTTATTTCCCTTCCTGTAATTTATACCTTCTACTCTGAAGCGTTGCATGTGCAGAGTATCAGATGTGTTAAATTGCAAGCACTGAGGCCACTCGTACATGTGTCTGTTGAAATGGAAAGAACAGAAAATACCATCTCATTTGGAAATTAATTTTAGCTGCCCATTCCATTTGTAAGCATTCCCTTCAGCAGAGTGATTCCTCCCATGCCAATTGTCTCATTTTTCTCAGAGGAACAAAAATGGATAAACAGACACTGACCCCTTTTATTGCACAGTGTGAGAAAGAATTCTCTAAGTTAAGGAAAATATATGTAACCTAATCAAAATCCAAAGGCACCCCAAAACATTCACGACCACTTTATTTTTACAGCTATGGAAAGTACAGCCTCGTAACTAGACATTACTTATGGAGCTTGCAAAAACATAAAAATTACACTCTAGCAGGTAGTTTGACCATTTTTTTTGTACCATGCCTATTGTACTTTATGCTGTAGAGAATCAATATAAACCATTCTGGTGATATATTCTGACAGTTGTTGACAAAAGGAAGATGGAAAAAGACATGGATACAGAACAAGGAGTCAAGAAATCTGGGCTGGGTTTTTTTCCTGTGCTCCTTTGTTCATGACATAACTAGAGACTTTGATTTCAGTGACTCAGTTTTCTCATCTGTAAAATGATGATAACATCTGAATGTCTCTGTGGAATGGTGAAATTTAATTTCAGCACGTGTATAAAGCATATTGAGATTGCTAAGTGGCAAGGTATTATGACTACGTATTAGAAACACAAACTTGGGAAATTTGGCACAGAATGTTCAGAGTTTTTTTCCCCTTTGTTTTAAATAATAATAATAATAGGCATTCTATTAACACTGAGAGGAAACAACAGACAAAGGATTCTCTGTATACACATGCTGAAGTGGGGAAAGCCAATATAACAAACAAGAAACAAAGAACACGGCAAGTCTGTGGTTTGAATATTCAAGTTAAAATGGAGCTCTGCTCTGAATTTTTGTAATGTTCCTTTTCACTCTCTTGAAACGCTACGTGATCTTACTGCTACTTTTTCTGCATTCTTCCCATTTATGGGCTAATTCTGTGGCCCTCCAACGGGTAGACTTTCTGTGTATGACTTCAAAGGGAGTTTTCTGCACAAGGCCCAAAGAACCTACCCTTTAATACAGCCACGGATGCTGTTTTATCTTCACTCTTCCCAGAGCGTAAACCCAGAGGCAAAACGAGCAGAGACTATTCCAGAATTCATTGATAACCAAGTAGGCAGCAAAATAACAACCAGGTAACAAATTCAAGTTAACATAGAGCAATATCTGGGAGTTCATTCAACGGGGTTTGAGCAGTTTTCTTCCTGACTGGCAAGACCACCTCACCCTTACCCCACTCTTCTTTTGGAAACACGCACAACAGCGGTGCTTGAAACACAGGACTTAACCCCTGGCCCTGTCGCAAGCCAGTGAGCGCTCAGTCACGCAGCGGGTGCACCCGAACTCGTACATTTGTGGCTGTTTTCTTCTGAACCCAGTGAACCTAAATTCCCATAGGACCGATAAATCCTGGGATGTGCTTCACCTTTAGACCACGAGCCACTCAAGGCTAGCAAATTGTCCGCAGCACTCAGCAGCTACAACCCTTGCGAGCTTGTCCAGCTGTGCGTATTTTCTACTGCTTCAGACCAACACTGCCTTTGCTACAGCAAGGTAACTCCGCTGAACCATCTCCAACTCTCATCCGTCCAAGCTGAGTCTAAAACTTGGTGCACCGTCTGAAAATTTAGCCCGCTTCCCTTCTGCTTGAGCCTCTTTGTTGGAAAAGTGAATTTACAGACTGACCGTTTATAATGGCTCACTACCCTGGACAGCTGGGCGAGAGGGCTCTCTCTTTGAGAGCTCCCTGTCGGAAGGCGATTCATCATCGTTAATGGCGGGATAACGTTTGCAGTTGTTGTGGGGCCATAAATTACCCCCCAAGCACGCCGGCCTGTGGGTACTCGAGCGGTCACCGTCTCCCCTGCGCGCAGGCCACGGCGGCAGGGTGGGCAGCGCCGTGAGGTGGCCTGGGGCGCTGGGCCCCCCCTCAGGGCCGGGCCCACGGGGGACCACGGCGGC
>WAAD01018058.1:1483-19732 GCA_013389945.1 Fregata magnificens | reverse complement strand
GCCGCCGGGGCTGCCCGGCCCCAGCCCCTCTCCCCGCCCGCCGGCCCGGAGGGGTCTGTGAGGCTGCGGCGGGTCCTCCCCCGCCTCCCCAGGCGTCAATTGCTGACTTGGGACCTCGTAGCTCGTAGGCAGCAGCAGAGGCGGCTGCAGGACTGCCGCGTTCCACGAATCGCCCATTTTTCACCACTTCTTGACGGTCTGAAACTCTCGGGTTCTCTGGTGGCTCTTGCATTCAGGCTGGCAGCTATTGCAGATGGTTTGTCCCAGCGATGTGTCCGATGGCTGCTCCGAGCCCCAAGTGCAGAAGGCAGGGACAGCCTGTCACATTGATTCCTAACCAAAGATTGGATAATGCCTTAAATTTTTTTTTTTTTTGCTTTTTTGAAGTGGTTTCTTAAGAGCGCTAAAGAAACTCTGCTTTGGTTTTGTCCTCGAGTGTGTTTATGTGCCTATTTATACTGAAGGTCCTTAATAATGTCATACCCTGAAATGAGCATTGTGGATGCGTGGTGTATGTTCCAAGCGTGATTTCATGGCACATCCCCACATGTTAGCTTTGTGGGCGAGCCATTAGAAAAGGTAAACCTTTTCTTATC
This sequence comes from Fregata magnificens, assembly GCA_013389945.1. NCBI lineage: Eukaryota > Metazoa > Chordata > Aves > Suliformes > Fregatidae > Fregata > Fregata magnificens. The sequence continues at coordinate 19,136 of WAAD01018058.1, read as the reverse complement.
CCAGACTTAAAGAGAATCATGGTTTGATCTAAACTAACTAACCTGGACTACGTACAAAAACCACTCTGACAGCCTATCGTTTGATTGTTTTCAATGTACCTGTGTAATTACATAAAGAAGAGTGCTGGCAAAAGGTCCTGAATGCACAGCTCTCATCTGGCAGTCTTCTTCAGTGTGTTGCATGTCAGAAACATTATTTAATAACTTTTTATTTCTCTTTCAAAATTAAGACAATCTAGTGCTCCAGAAGGATAACGATCTGCCAAAAGATCGCACTTCTCACCTGCACAGACTATGTCTATTTGATGCTTATCCTCCCTGCTAGAACTGCTGAATTTTCTTTTGTGTGTTGGATGCACTTATACTGTGGCTTCTAAGTTTTTCTAAAGACGGACACCCACATTTGCTGACAGCTGTCATGACCTAGATTTAGTCCCAAAACCAGAGGCGAAATGTTCCTTGAACCAGGCAGCTCCATCTCCCTTTAGATATGCACATGTTCTAATATGCACATCATGTTAAAAAAACAAAAACCCTCACTAGATCCTGGAAAGGCTAGACCTTGAATTTTTTTTCCCTGAGGGGGTAGAAGTCACTGAACCAGACTCTAAACTTCAGTTTACATAGAGTGCATTTCTAGCAGTTAACATGCTAGAAGATGAACTCATTGCTAATGTGAATTGAAGCAATACTGTCTGTGAGTGTACAGGCCACTGCAGTTGTGCTCCTGACTTCTTGTCAGTAGCACTCCCTCACTCTGGGGAAAGCAAATGATGTTTAGAAATCATCCTCGCAATCCAGTGGTTAACAGTGGAATTTGCAAGATAATTGCCACTGTATTTGCTGCTGTTTGGAGAAGTTGTGAGCAGCAACCAAGTCTGATACCGCAGCTGTTTGGAGAAGATGTAATAAAAAAAGACGGAAGGAGGGACCTGGTTTGGTCCCACGCTACTGTTCAGCAGGTTTGGAGAGGGACATAACATTCTGCCTTTCTAAGCTCACTTGGCTGCGTGGGGAGCTTCTCAGTTCCCAAATACCTGCTAACTACAATACTTGCACACAGTTTCTGCTGGTCTGTGGGCAATTATGTACTTAGCCGTCTTAATCTGGCGAACAAACATCTATGCAAAACAAGTATAGTTCTGTGCACCTTCAGTCATTTGCCAGTGACCTTCTGGCTGGGAATCTCACATTTAAGGATAATAAATGTAAATTTGCAGCATCTTGCTGAGAAACCATGGCTCACTCTGGTAGTCTGACTAGGCAGTGTACATATACCTTTTGTATAGTTACCTTTTGCGTAGGTTCCTTTTGTGGGTCCTTATTACAAGGCACTGCTGGGTTCTTGTTCCCTGCTTCCGTTCTCTGTTACCAGCCTCTTGATACTGGTTTGATCTGTGGCTGATTGGTGCTTGTTAATTATTTTAGGCCTTGAAAGTCTAGAATCCCATGATGCCACTTGTTACTAACTTCTGTACCAATGTGGTAAGTTTAAAGAGAATCTTTTTCTTGCCAATTCAAGCTGGTATTGAGGTAAGGAAAAGGTGTTTCTCTTTCTTTGAGTATCAACTGTAATTAAGATTCTGCAGGCCAAATCATGCCTGCTATGTCAGTTCTACAATTCCTTTGCAATAATTTTCTGCCCTTATGCACTTGTCCAATCTTATTTCCTTTAGGTGGATGACAAAAAGCAGAATTTGCTACTAGCAACTAGAAGCCAGTTAACATTTCTATCAGTGATGCATGAACATCACTTAACATTAGAAATGAATTGTGATTGTATACTGTGAAACAGCAGTGCATAAATGGCAGTTACTTACTCCATTCTTATGATCCATGCTTGCTGCTGTCATCCTTGAGGGACAAAGAGGAATTTTTGCTCCTATTCTAATACCATAAGCACTGCTGAGCTTGTTAAGATTTGAGAAGAGGGGAGTAGTCAGTTACTTGTAGTTTACCCAGTAAGCGAGGTTTTTCTTGAGTGGTATGGGTAACCAGAATAAAAATACATATAATTTAAGCTGTTGTAGCCTACATTTATTGTTTTATCTTCATTTTCACTGAAATACTAAAACCTCCTATCCTGTCTCTTGTAGTGTCAGTGGTAGAGAATATGTATTTGCTTTTGCCAGAGTTTGGCTGCGCTGTTGCTAGGATTTCCACTAGTGTATTGAATCACTGTTGTGAAGGTTGTTCAAAACAGTATATTAAAATGCTATATGTATATTTTCCTTTCCAAGACCTACATGATCTTTTGGGAAACCTGTCTCAGGACATGGGACAAAAATAAGTGCCTTTTTCAACAAATCTACCTGCAGGCATAATTCCCATGACCTGCATGGCCAAGCCCAGTTTGGTCGGAAGTTGTCTAATAAAGTAACAGCTTCATTCCATCTAATCAGTTTTTTCTCCCTGTGTAAGTGACACTGTCTGGCTTTGTCCATCTTGCCCAGAGCACAGTTCCTGGTAACTTCCTTACCAAATGCATATACGCAGAATTGGCGTGAAAAGAAGGCTGGATGGATAACTAATAGTGAAACCTCATTGCTCAAGCAAGTAGTCAGGAACATGTGCAGATTTGTCTGGTCTCTAGGTAATAGTTATAAAACGTAACTTAAGAACACGAGTTCATACCAACACCTATGGAAGTACTACAGAACTCCTTGGCAGAGTCTTGGTGGCAAAGTCCCACAACAGAAGCTGGTGAGTGCTGTCTAGAGAGAATTATTTGGGATCCAGAAGCATCTGTCAGTCAGACAACTGATGAATTGACCTCTGCATCAGAGCTGCTTGCTGGAAGAGAGAAAGAATTTAGTTTTGAATTTGGATCCTTAAAAGCCTTTGGGTTTTACAGAGTGGTTGTGAGTAGGAGTGGGCTTCAAAACTTGTCTGGGAAGCTGCAAGACAAGGAACTGTTCCTTTGCCAGGTTTGTGATAGCATGAGGGTGCTACCGTAAAAGCATCTTCAGCATTCAGTTGTTGTTTTACTTGGTGGTTTGTACAAATGACTCGTACGTGTTCCACGTGTGGAGCAGAGGTGGGCCAGTGACTGGGGCATTCAGCTGGCATTCACTCGGTCTGGCTTCGGTGTCTTGTCTTGTCAAACTCCTAATAACTTTGGAGAAGGTCTTTAAGGTTTTTCTGTGCTTCATCTTTTTTTGCTGCGTGGAAGTAGTATTTTCACTGCTTTACAGAGTGCCAAGGTCATAAATGCAAAGAACTGCACAGAAATTGGATTTCACGTAGAGCCCAGTGGTGAGAGAGAACATTCCCAAGTCAGGCTGAGAACTTAATGTAATTGTAATGGCTGTGAGCCTTAATTTCATTTTCTTCTCGTTCATGGAAATGCAATAGAATGGAGTAGGGATAATTTCATGCTGATTCATAAAGATGTATGCTGTGTATTAGGTGCTTAACATTTTGAAGATTACTTCCAGTTGTAAGTGGTTTATAAAAAAGGTTTTATTCTAATTTAAAACTTTAAGTTCTTGAGATTTCTCCTAATGCATTCAAGAAAGATATCCTTGCTGTAAAGCAAAAAACCAAACCAAACCAAACCAAAAAAGACCCCTCAAAACCATATGCATATACAGCATATTTTTGGAAATTTTGTATACAGAATGCTCCATTCTCTACATATTTCTTAATGTGTTAAAATTACAAAATATAAATTTGGATTCCATGCTTCAATTCAGATGGAAGTATTGAACAAATAATGACTTGCAAGGATCACAACTCTAATGGTGAGACCCCAGAGATACCATGGCTTGTACTATCCCTAACTGTGCACAGTCTTAAAATGTGACTAGAATTAAGGACTGCTGCTTCTTTATACACTTGTGTTTTTCAAAAAGAAAACAGATAGGAACATTTAAAGTACTGATATGCTATTATTAATTCTCAGTTCTTAAAAGCGATAAGACAGTTAAGAAGAAAAGCGCTGGGTTACTATGAGATAAATGGAAGAAATACTCTGGGTTGGTCATAATCGTAGGGGTATCAAATGCTGCTGTCTGTCTAAACTTGATTAAATAATTGGAGATGCTTACAGTCCTGTTGCGAAAGGATACCCTGACAAATAAAATTCTAAGCATGCAATTTTAATGACTTCTTTGAATATGACTGATCAGATGACTTGCAATATTTTAAAAACAAACTAGGGACTTCAAATCCCTGGTCTACCACAAATAAATTAGCATCATTTAGCTTCCAATTATGCAGCTTACAACCAGGTAATTCTTAATTGATGATATGCTTTCGATGTGTTTGCACATGCCTGTCCAATAATTAAAACTGTTCTAGATGCTGGTGATTAACTTGTTTGGAGTGTGGGTTTCATGGAAGAAAAATCAAATGTTGCTCAATGCGTTTTGGTTTGAAAGAGAAGCCTCAGCTGCCCTGCATAATGCCTCAGCCATCTACCCTATATGCCTGTGGTGTTCACGGTGTACTTAAATGGACAGAAGCATTTGCTTTTAAGGAAGGCTGGCCAGGTTGCTTGACATTTGTTTTCTTCTATGCTATTTTCATTTTCCAGTCAGTTTTGAACTTCTGCTTTCTAGGTGTAGGATCCACAGCTGAAGTTGCCTTTGAAGAATACAGTTACCACTAGCTGTGCTCAGAATACCTGTGTCTTTCCTCATAGTGTTTTTTGCCTTCATAATTCACAGGGAACTTTTAAAATACAGTTTTATGAGTGCTTAACTGGCTCTTTATTTACAGACACCCTCTGCTGTTTAAATGCACTGACCTGAATCTTGGGAGGGAGCAAAGATCCTGTAGTGGCCTGTGAATTGCCTTCTCTGGGCAAATGTTTTAAAGCTTCCAAGTGTTAAAATTCCTCTCCCAAGTCCGAGAGGGATTGGCTACAAGAATATAGAAATCATGTAGAGATCTTTATACTTAAAGACCATAATTTAATAGAACACGTTTATTCATTTGAAAGGTTATCCTCTGCTTAGTTTTGCCAAGAGAATTTCTTAAAGGAACATATTTTTGCAGCACAGTGTTGATCAATGGTATTTAAGCTGTGTGGACATTCAAAACTGAGGACGGTTGTCTCCAGACCAGATCAGCGAGTGTCACCTTACTCACTTTCAGATTTCTCTGAAAGACTTTCTGCCACTAGCTAATGAATTAAGCAAAATGTAGTCTTTTTATTGGTCTCTTTTGCCCTTTTATCCTGCTTGGTTTTTTTTACACCCATTTGTGATTTTTCACTTACCCATTCTTTAAGCTCCTTGGGACAGGGACTGATTCGTGATTACTTTTCTGAGGTCTTACATTACTTGTAGTGGAATGCCTCAGAGCTTTCATTTTTTGATTAGTTAGGTTAAGCATACAGTTTTAAGAAAACTTGCAGTTTAATTCCTTTTACATTTTGTACCACTGTGTTCTGCTGTAGCCAGTGCGTTTGCTGCATTAGGCACGCTGTGGACCTGTTAGTGTCTTGTAGCACTGTTCTGGTGCACGGCTGTATTGAGTGATTTGATTTGAGGCTGGTCTCTTGGTGGTAAATGCCAACACAGTCCCTCTTCTTCTGAAGCAGAGACGGTGTTTGAGCTCTAAAGTTGCCATAGGAAATTCATCAAGTGTAAAAGGCAAAAGCAGTAGTTTTCACTGCTATCATGTAAAGGAGCTATTATCCTTCCATCTAAAGAAAGCTAAAAATGGTGTTTTCACAGGGTTTGTCTCAAGTTAGTTGTGACTTGTGGTGCTAGGCTGTGTTCTTTGCTGGCATTGTTTGGGCTGGGTGTATTAAACAATAGCCAGCCTGCAAACAAGAGGACAGAAGCATTTACAAGAACATGCTTCGAGCAAGCAAAAGAAACCAGACTGCTCAGGAAAGGGGGAAGTAGTGGATAGGAGTTAGCTGATTTCCAGTGTTAGGGATAGTGCAATATAAAAGAAAGAAATAATACAATGGGGGAAACGGATGTGAAAGAGGAGAAGAGAGCAAAAGTTTGTCTTGAAGTTACTTTTTGCAGTGGCTATGCAGGAGTGTGAACAGGAGTCAATTTAAGACAGACTCCAGAGTTGGAGGAGTGAAGCAGCGCTAGCTGATTTCTGTCTGTCTAGCTTTTGCCGACACTTGAGCTAGAATTATGGTAGGAACCATATTAGAATTCCTAATTCTAACATGCGTAAGTGCATGTTAGAAGTGGGGCTGCTCTGACATCTGTTAAGCCAGTCCAATGTGAGGGACAAAACATGTTAAAAAATTATTTTTTTCCTTAATGTACTCCAGGAGCCTGAGGCATTGGAAAGTGTTAGTAAAGAAAGAAAATGATCTGGACAGTAGAGTGGGTACTAATAATCTTCCACTTTGTTTTTAAAACTCCACCATTTTACCATTTTCATCCTGTAGCTGTAAAATCTTTGCCTAATTATGTCAGGTTTGGAGTGTTTAATCACAGAATGGTAGAGGTTGGAAGGGACCTCTGGAGATCATTTTGTCCAACCCCCCTGCTTGAGCAGGTACACCTAGAGTAGGGGCACAGGACCATGTCCAGGTGGGTTTTGAATATTTCCAGACAAGGAGACTCCACAGCCTCTCTGGGCAGCCTGTTCCAGTGCTCTGTCACCCTCACAGTAAAGCAGCTTTCCCTCATATTCAGCTGGAACTGCCTGTGTTCCAATTTGTGCCCATTGCCCCTTGTCCTGTCATTGGGCACCACTGAAAAGAGTCTGGCCCCACCCTCTTGACACCCACCCTTCAGATATTTGTAAGCAGTAACAAGACCCCCCTCAGTCTTCTCTTCTCCAGGCTGAACAAACTCAGGGGTCTCAGCCTTTCCTCATAAGAGAGATGCTCCAGTCCCCTGATCATGTTTGTGGCTCTCCGCTGGACTTGCTCCAGCAGTTCCCTGTCCTTCTTGAACTGGGGAGCCCAGAACTGGAGGCAGTGCTCCAAATGTGGTCTCACCAGGGCGGAGTAGAGGGGGAGGATAACCTCCCTCGACCTGCTGGCCATACTCCTTTTGATGCACGCCAGGATCCCGTTGGCCTTCTTGGCCACAAGAGCACAGTGCTGGCTCATGGTCAGCTTGCTGTCCACCAGCGCTCCCAGGTCCTTTTCAGCAGAGCTACTTTCCAGCAGGTCAGTCCCCAACCTGCACCGGTGCATGGGGTTGTTCCTCCCCAGGTACAGGACCTTACACTTGCTCTTGTTGAATTTCATTCGGTTCCCCTCAGCCCAGCTCTCCAGCCTGTCCAGGTCTCGCTGGATGGCAGCACAGCCTTCTGGCATATCAGCCGCTCCTCCCAGTTTGGTATCGTCGGCAAACTTGCTGAGGGTACACTCTATGCCTTCGTCCAGGTCATCGATGAATATATTGAACAGGACTGGACCCAGTACAGACCCCTGGGGAACACTGCTAGGTACAGGCCTCCAACCAGACTCTGTGCAGTTGATCACAACTCTCTGAGCTCTACCGTTCAGCCAGTTCTTGATCCACCTCACTGTCCCCTCATCTAACCCACACTTCCTAAGCTTGTCTGTAAGGGCGTATTTATTATATAAACTACTTTAATTTTAGTCCAGTGTATTAGGATATTTTGCAATTTCCACTATGCAGAAACAGGTAAATATTGATTTCTGTTACACTTGGGAAGGTTCACAAGGGACTTTTAGTCATAGTTCATTGCATCAGCACTGCAGTCAGTGTCTAATATATCCTTAAAAGAAATCACTCAAGGTGGATGAAAGCAATTTCTGTTTGTTTTGCAGTTGGTGAGAAGAGTTTGTAGTTGCCAACCCACAGAAACCTTGTGCAGAAATATTCTCTTTACATCTAAAATGCAACCTTAATGTATTCTGCTGGAGAATTTTACAGAGAGTATAAATACCTCAGTGCCTTGCTCTTTCACTGAGAAACACAATGAGCGTTCTAACCTTTCCAAACCTCTGGCTTCCCTGTGGCTGTGTCTTCTTAAGACTGCTCTTCTAGACAGCAAAGAAACAACAGCAATGCATGGCTGTTTGCTAAAGAACACAATTGGGACTGTAAGGCTTGTGTGTCCTTTATGTAGGAAGCATCAGCTCTAAAGAGAGGTCATTGTGCAGATAAGCTTGGTAAGCACAATGCAATAAACTGATTAAGAACTAATGCCAGGTGGAGCAGAGAAATGATCTGACTTGCATTAAAGCTTGCAGAGAGTTAGGAATGTGTGAGTTGGAGAAGTGTCCTCTTTGGAGGACTTTTTTGTACAAATCATAGAATCATTAAGTTTGGAAAAGACCTCTTAGATCGTCAAGTCTAACCATCAACCCAACACGACCGTGCCTCCTAAACCATGTCCTGAAGTGCCACGTCTACACATTTTTTGAACACCTCCGGGGATGGTGACTCCACCACCTCTCTGGGCAGCCTGTTCCAATGCTTGACCACTCTTTCAGTAAAGAAATTCTTCCTAATATCCAATCTAAACCTCACCTGACGCAACTTGAGGCCATTTCCTCTCGTTCTATCAAGTTATTGTATCAAAAGAGGTGGAGAAAGATTGTGATCTTAAAAAAAAAAAAAAGTGACAAGTGGATCATACTGAATGCAAAGGCTTTTGACGTTGGTTTGGGAAGATGAGGAGGAACCATGGGGAAGAAGAGAGTGGCAAAGGGGAAAATGAAGGCAGCAGAAAGCCAGTGAGTGAGTGAGAGTATCTGCCGTTGTTCAGTTTAATTTCTTTCAAGTGGTGAGTAATAACATACCTTCCTAATAAAGAACCCCAAATCGTGAAGCTGGGTCTCTTTTCCAAAGAAGGGGGTGGATTTAGCTTGTTAGCCCCATGTACACAGTACAGGCAGTGCTTCTTACCAACCTTATGATGGCTTCTGTAAGAGTTGGTGACATCTCTTTGTCCACTTTAAGCACTGTGCTGGCAGTTGCTTTTCCCATTAGGTAGAGAGAAGCATAACTCTTGGCTGAGCAGTGTGAGCAAGGTTAAAATAAGAGAGTATGAGCAACAGCAGGAATCAGTAAGGCTTCCATAGGAGGTACGTTCACAGTACGTATCACTAGTGTTTGGACTAAGGATAGTACTCATCTGATGTGGCTGTTGGACAATGGTGTAGCATCTCTAACTGTAGAAAGGTTTGGGAGATGGCTGCCAATTCTTTTAAGGACAAACTTTGATTCCTTGGTCTGTGCTCATATTACATTCAAGTTTAGTTTAGATTGTGTGCTTCCCCTAGGGAAAAGTGTACAGAGATCAACTCACAAATTACTCTAGCAACCTTCCTGGTGCCTTTCTGAGTGTGCCCTAGGCTGAACATGTAACATGTCTTTGAGATTGCTTCAGTGATTATCTTTGTAGGTTTCCTTACAAGAAATAAGTAGTGTTTTGTTAATGATGTGAATTTTTTTTTTAATTATTCTAGCTCTTAATCTGAGTATAGATGTTTAAGGTTAAGTAAAAACTTACATTCTTGCAAATATGTCTCAAATACTTGTGGAGCTGCTAATTCATATACTACAAAGGAATGCTTGTGTCAAGCAGTTTTCCAGTGGGACTGATACTTGTGATGAACTGAAGAAATCACCCTGAACTGCCTTGAACATAGGGAAGAAAACCAGATTGTTGTACAGAATTAGCTGCACAAATGGCCTTAAGGGGAGGAAAGTGCATAAAGGTAATAAAATAGGTATCCCATGCAGAGAGTAAATATACAATGAAAGTGTGCAAATAGAGTCTGGAATAAGGATAAGACAACAGGAAGCTCTTCTGGCCTGCTGAAGCTGAGAGACAGTGTGCACTGCTTTCTGGAGATATGTGTGCTTCCCATCTGGTGCCTGCCCAGACAAAACAGGAGAACCATCTGCCTTCCAGCTGGTCCGTCAGAAGGTGCCTACTGGGAGGCTCACGTGTTTGATTGTGGAGCCTGTCAGTCCTTGCAGCCCAAAGATGGGACGTGAGGATCAACGGGGAAAGACAGAAGGAAGGAAAAAGAGGAGTGCACACAGAGAGGTCTCTTCTGTTCCTCGTTAGAAGCTTTCTGTGTTGTCTACCTGTTTGTGTGAGGGAGCATACTTCTCCTTTAAACAAGGAGTAATATAGTTTTGAAAGCATCTAACTATATGATCTTGTATCCGTTTGTCTTAACCTGTGTTAATTAATGAGTGGAAATCAGCTTAAAGAGAATACGCAGAAATCTCAAACTTGAATGCTGACTTCCCCTTGCTTTCCTGAAAGCATGTACAAAAAATAATCAAAAGAAATAGGATCTGAACACCATTACTGAAAAGGATTACTAGCAGCTAGACAAACAGTAGCTGCCTGTAGTGGAGCAAGACAGAAATGGCATCTTGCAGATTTGACAAGGTTTGCTATAAAATCAGAGATATTTGCTGGAAAGTTCAAATTTGTTTTGTTTTATGGATTGCTTATTGACTTCTTGTTACCTACTTTAAACTTACCTGAAAACACTTCAGTTCATAACAATGCTTAATATTCAGGAGACCTTTTGTTTCAAAGGCTTATTCTCAGATTTTTTTGCTTGGTTTGCATAATCAGTCGTTAAATCATAAGAACCAGAAGGACTTCTGTGAAAGTTGGCACTTTCTGCTCTCTTTTCTGGTTTGGCGTGGGAAACGAAGAGTGAGTGGGGCAGTGTCCGGCTGGGTCAAAGAGAGCGGGAGAGGTGATGGGATGGAAGCCCTAAACCTCGCTATGTAAAGGCACGGAGCTGCTTCAGTCCCTAATGAGGTTTACTAAGAACAGCAACTGTGTGGGTCCTTTGACGGTCTTGGCAAGGCCAAGGGTATTAACTCGGTGCAAGGATTGAAATAGAAATAAAGTTTTATTTTTAGCACCGGTCTCTTCAGGGCACATTGGAAACCCGATCAGTGAAGGGAAGTGCTGTTGTGCTCGGTGCAAGGGTGGTGCCACCGTACCTGCGCGGTCAGCGTTATAGTGAGCTGGAAGGTGAAATTGGAAGAGCCGGCTTTATTTGGCACGTTGCCTCTCACAGTGGCCGGTTCCTGATACTTCCGTTGGTTTGGTTTATCCATGATAAGCTTGGCCAGACACATAGTGCTAAACGGTCATGAGGGTGCAGAAGGAAAACTGCTTCCCAAATTACCTAACCATTTTATGTTCCAAATAGCCCTACTTTATGATGCATTAATGCAAATATTATTATTGGCCACATGTGTGGCTTGTACTTTTATTAATTTTAGCTGAAGTATTTAAAGGTAGACTACTGTAAAATAAGCACACACATTATGCTGATCACAAATTATAGTTGTGAAAGCCTTTAGTGACTGCTGTGGGAGGGGGAGCTCAGAATAGGAATGAGATTTAATTTGCCTCTAAGAGAATTTTTCTCCTCCAGGAAATTTGCTGAGTATGTCCATGAAGGCATCCCCCCGTAATACAGCATGTGACTCAGGTTGTAGTGAAAAGGTTGTTAACTGGTTTCCCATTCTTGGGTATCCTAATTAATTACAGAAGTATTGGGCTTATTTTACAGAGATAGTTAGATTTTGTGGAAAATGCTTTTCAGTGAAGCTTTGCTCCATAGCAGACTGCTACATTCATTATGGAAAACTAGGAAAAAAAATTATAGACATCTGTGCCAAAGAATATTTAAATGCATTAAAAATTAAGATTTCTTTTATCATATTAAAGCAAAATAAAATCTGTATTTTTTAAAGGTTGCAGGGTACAACAGTATGCAATTCATTTTCTCTCACTGTAGTAGAATGGGGATTTTGAAAATCACAGTTTCATATTGTAAATTTGCCATAAAATTGACAAGGGCTGTAAAACCTGTCTGTTGACCTGAGACTGGGTGAAATTGAGCTCACACATCATGGGGATGTATCTAATGTGATGGCTGTTCCCCTTTTAATAATCTTTTGTTCAAATCCCCAGTTCACTTCTAATTCTAACTTTCTGTTAGTTAAATGGATTGCTTCTGTGTAACATGAAGGTGCACTCCTAGTGCCTTTAAATTTGCTGCTTTCAGATTTGTAAGCACATTGTTTCTATGCAAATAATGAAGCGTTGAAGCAGTGAACATAAGTATTTTAACTGATGTACAAAAAAACCCCTGACATACAAAATCCTTTGGCTAAGGACTTTTTTCACCTCTGTGTCCTTTGCAAGCTGTACTGTTTCTGTAACCCACTTTCTGGTTCTATAGAACCTCAAGTAATTTTTTGCAACCTTAATTAATTAAAATGAACTGACTAATTGCTTTGCAGATATGACACATTTTTTTAAATGGGTGCCTTCTAATCATGAACATTATTCAAGTGTTTGTTTATTTTTTTAAATGAATAAATAAATACATAATCCCCTACATCCATTATGACTGGTTTGTTCAGCAAGATTTCTAATAATAAAATACTTCTGCAAGTAAAATAAGATGAATATTGCACCTGTTTAAATTGCAGCTTGCTTCTTACTGTAACTTTGTTACAGAAATTTGGATGTTTAAACTTTGAGAGTTAAGGCAAAATTCCAGTGTTGGTCTTAACTAAACCTGGTGTAGGTGTAGGGTGAATTTATTCTGTTGGGCTCATTTCCCAGCTGGGCTGGGCTGAATTGGCTCAATCTGCCTGTACACCTCCTGTCTCTCCTCCCTCGCTGATGGAGACTGAAGAAAAGATGCAACTGGGTTTCTGTATTGGTCTTAACTTTAAATGGTATTGAAGAAGCTTATGTCCTTTCAGCCTTTGTGATCTACAAAGGTGTCATTGGATATAAATGCCCTGGCTGTATATTTTTGCTCTCAGAAAAGCCTGCAGTAGGCTGGTTTTCCTCAGGCTGTTTTCACATCTAATTGTGTTGAGAATATGTAATTTTGTTGTTCTCCACTTGGTGAATTTTTGGGCTAGATTCCCATCCACGTGACGTGCAACACTGTACAAAATCAGCTTTTTGACTGACTTTTGGTCTACATAGTGAAATTACAGTGAGCTCTTTTTGAGCTGTTCTCTTTGCCAGTTGGTAATCTTACCATGTCGCAGTATATCTGGTCTCTGACTTGTTTGAAAAGAGCCTCAGAGATGTATGGGATGGAAGTGAGGAAGACTTTTGTTTGGTGCTGCAATGAAAAATTAATTCAAGACATGGCAACAGCTGCGGGTGACAATTTAGAGTTGCTGAATAAGTATTGTAATCAGCATTTATCACTGACATCACATGGGATTAAACACTTTGAGGTGATTGTTCTTGGGCACAGCCTTAGGGAGAGTTATTACCATGACACAACTAGTTGTCATGGCAATGCATGGAGAACAGGGAGACTCTTCCTTCCTCCTTTGCATTCTGCACTACTCTATTAAAGGGAAGCCTGAGATCATTGGCAAAGCTGTTGTCCTTTATTAAATGTAACACCAAATTCTACTATTTGTCCTTCACGTTATGTGGCACTTTTGTGGGTTGCCTTTTCTGTTTAAAACAGGCGTTGACTTCTGCTTTCTCATGTTTGGTTGATTGTGTGGTGTGTTCTCTTGCTTCCCCCAAAGTTGGGCTTTTCTGTTAGAACCAAGCTGATCTCCCTGTGTCTGTCAGCCAAGGTGAGAACAAGGTGTCACTGCTGTAAGGACATTCCTGTTCAAAGCTGTGTTGTAAAATGGGGTAGTACTGTGTTACAGGTTGCCCTGCCTGCTTTCCCTGTAACGCTTGACCTTCACACCCTATAAGGTGATTACTTAAAGTGAAAGTTGATACCAAAATAAAGAAAATCTGTGGAACGTGCTACAGTAAATTAGTCTCCCTGACTTCTTAGTGGGTTTCGTTATTTAACAAAATAAATATTGCTAGCATTTCATTTCTGTATGGTTAACTGGGAGTCGTAGCCCTGCCGTTTGCTGTACTCACCTTGGTGAAACTCGAATAAGGTGAATGGGTCTCTGCACAAATGCTCAAATTACTGTTTTGGAGTCTTAATTTATAATTAAAATTTATTTTTGAAGATCCAGTTTTAGAAGTACATTGTAAGCATCCCTTAATGGTTTACTTTATGCAGCTAATCCACTTTCTGTTTCATGTCATGAAATAATGAAAGGTCTTCATAAACCTTTCCCTGTTTGGGTCTCGTTGGGTCTCGTCAGAATATGATTCTACCAGTGCTAATCGACTATTACATATATGTGTTCAGCCCACAAATACATGTGCAGTAGCAAAGAGGTTTTATTATTAAGTCTAAGTCAGACTCATAACTTTGCTAAATATTGTTTTGCTTCTTAGAAAAGTTCTTTAATAAGTTTGATTTTTTTGAAAGTCTATAGTCCTTTGCTACACCTTTTAAAACATAAGGTTTTGTAACTGTTGTTTTTACAAATAAAAGAAGCTGTGCCAGGTCTGAAGTCTCATTCGACAAGTTTTTTCTTCTTACAAGTTGAGCAGTCCCAAGTTAGTTATTTAATAAGAGGATCTGCAACCTCAAATAGAATTTTATGCATTTATTTTAGATATTTGTTTCATGAGTTTTGGTTGTAGAGCTTTTCTTAATATGGAATGATTCTTTCTCACAGTTGCTGCAGCCCAAGCCATAGCAGAAGAAAGAAGAAGCCAAAGTGGCATTAGCCCTATTGCAGTCCAGACCTCAATAAATATAAAGACAGCGACTAAACCAGGTATAATTACTGGTCATTGTTCTTAATGAAATACTGGGTTCACAAGGGAGAGTTAGTAGGGAATAAATAAAGCATCTTTTAAAAAGAAGTTTGATGCTCTTTTTTCAGGAGGCATCAGAGCATAGAGCACCTGGTAGATGGTTCGTAGATTCATTGATGGTTTTGATGACAGACTTTTGCTCTTGACTCATTCAGAGTTCAGTTGGTGAAGTTTCCTATCTTTTTGGCAGGGCATAACAACAAAGATAAATGATTTTTTTTTTTGTGTGCTCTGGTCAGGTTACCAGTTCACTTCTTGCTGAAATTCAAGTTTTTATACCTGCAAAGACTTAAGCCGTCTTGGTTCTGCTTAGCCTGCAAACTAGCTATCCTACAGCACTTTGAATTTGTCATGATGGGTGAACTATCTGTTCTCAGATTGAGTTTTCCTAGATTCCTGTAATTCTTGATCATATGACTTAATATGTACAAGAATGAGGATCAGAGCTGAATTTGGAATAAGGGTATGCTCTCACACGTCTGACTTCTGCTCAGGCTTTCTTTTGACTGGACGCATTGGGCCTTTTAATCTTGTGTCTGCTTTCTGCTGCACCTATTAAAAACAGTGGATTGGTTGTTGTGAGGGAATGGAAAGGGGAAAAAGGAGGATATTCAGCTTTCTGTGAATTTTTCAGATGACATCTTTAATCTCTATGTAGAGTGTGCAGTGCTTTGGTATATGTGTGTCTCAGGAAGTTCCATTATCCTTTTAATAGTAAAAACTTTTGACTTCTTTTATTTAAATTTGAATGTTCAAAATAACTGACAATTATGTGTCTTCAATTTTTCTTTTGGCAGTGATAGATGGTTCCACTCTGAGAACAGAAGACAGACAAAGACTGGCCAGGGAGCGTAGAGAAGAGCGGGAAAAGCAACATGGTATTTTCATGTTTTGTTTCAAATACAATTTCCTAAAATGTTTGTGATAAAGGAATAACTTATTCTTTTACTCCTTGTTCAGTCACTCTTTTCAGCTTGCTGGGGACAAGAGACAAGGTCTGCTGTTGGTATTGCATCAGTGACCATCTGTGAACCTGAATGGAGAAGTATTAGATTTGAGAGGAAAACATTCTAGAGATTTTTAGCTTCTTGAAGCTGTATGTCACTTCTGACCTTCCATTTCTTAGTGACCATCAAGCAAATTTAGCCTATTTCTTATTGAAAGCCTTAAGAAAAACACTTCTGAAATGGTAACTTTTAGCTTAGAACTGCTTCCCGTAGCCCTGAAGACTGAGGTTGGAACACTGATTCAGAGAAAACCAAAAAAGATTCAGCTAGTTGAATGGCTTGATTGCCTTGTTTAACACTGCTTCCCTTGTTTCCTAGCACACTGAAATGACTCCTGGATTGAAGTGTCAGCAGTATATGCTTTATCTTAGCGAAGAATCTGAGACCTAGAGAAGAGTATAAAACTCTTGTCCAGCTTTATGCTGTTTGTGATGTGAATCAGTGCATGTATGTGCCGCAAGAGATGAAAGGGTCACAGCATGCCCTGCAGTCCTGGTTCTTGGTCTCCCAGCTTGTAAGGAGTGGTGTCTCTCTGGCCTGTATGTTTGTTTCTTAACATAAAAGCAAAAACACATGGGAAGGGGAATAATTGTGTTATCCTAACATGGAGAGAGGGTAGGACTAGGACACATATAAATTCACAAGTATTTTGGGGGCCTTATGTAGATACTGCCTGTGCATTGTTGGTATAATTATCTGGTCTCTCGGTTCATTTCATCTGTCTAGCCACAGAAAATACTTCCACTGTGTATTCAACTACTAGCTTTTTGTCACAGGACTTGAAGCTTCCTGTTAAACTGTGCACAGCTGTTCCTAGGTGGAGGCTGCAGAGAATAGTGACATAACTATTTTGAACTTGGATGCAATAACTGTGGGCTTTTCCTATCTTGTCACTTGGTGCTTTAAATCTTTTCATTACATCTTGTTCTAAAAAAATGAAAATCGCAGCATAGAAAATTCTGCCCTTTGATACTCAACTTAGTACTTATTTATAAAGACTTCACTGTTATGATGGCAAGAAAAGTATATGCTTAACACAGGGTATATGCATATCCTGACATTCCTGTCTAGACAGTAAAGTCTAATGGCAGGAATGGTTCCAATTCCTGCCCAACCTGGGGACAGAATTAAAGACACCTCTGTCGCCATTTGCCGTGTCATCCAGCACTGCAAGCTAATCTTGCTGTATGGTTTAGCTTTAAGTGGTGATAGTTTTGCTTGGTAGTGTCTTGCCTGTAAGTTGTGTTGTAATATCAGTGAATAGTTAAGTTTGATTTTAATTTTTCCTTAAAAATTTACAGCTGCCAAAGAGACACAAATCCTTGAAAAGGAGAGAAAAGCAAAACTCCAGTATGAAAAACAATTAGAAGAAAGGCAGAGAAAGCTAAAAGAACAGAAGCAGAAAGAGGAACAACGGAGGGCAGCAGTAGAAGAAAAGAGAAAACAAAAAATAGAGGAGGAAAAGGTACTACGCATAAAAGTCTGTAATTTTAAAGAAACTCCTACATTGTTTTCCTACATTACCGTACTCTGAAGTGGCATGAAATAGAAAGTTACAGAAATGAATGAATGTATTAGAACATAAAAATATTTTCTACATCTCTATAATGGGCTATATAGACACATGTCCTCCTGCCCCATCCCAGGCCTACCTTTAACTGTTGCCGAGGCACTCAAGACTTTAGAAGCTGTGGTTGCTGTTTGGCCACTGGTTATTTTTCCCATGAGCAAAACCCCCACCCCGTATTCCTAGATTTCTAGATTCCTTTCAGTGCACTTTGTAGATTCTGTTTGTAAATCAGTGTGGGTGACAGGTCTTAGATTTCCCTTAATTCTTCGTGGGAGCCCCACTGTGGCCTAAGAGGCTCACATTCTTTCAGTTCTTCTAAATTACAATTAGTTACTATATGTTGTGCCATTGATAATGTTATCTGTGTAGTTACCGTTTGCTGCTTTGAGCTGTGTATTGACGGTTCTTACTTGACTCTTTGCCTTTGCTTTGACTGCACACGGACCAGCAG
>WAAD01018047.1:119508-138652 GCA_013389945.1 Fregata magnificens | reverse complement strand
GGCGGGGCTCCGAGGGGAGGAGGCGGGAGCGGAGCCGAGGGCTGCGGCGGTCCCGCGTCCTCCCGGAGCAGCCCCCACGAAACCAGGACCGGGAGGAAGGCTTCTCACAGAGAGGCTTTATGACTCCACAAGGCAAGCGACTCGGCCGGGGCTGCCAAGGAAACCCAGGAGGAGGAGGGAAGCATTACAAGATCCGAGCAAAATTTCACCAAGAGCCTATCTAGGACAAAGCTGGAGGCAGAGAATGTTTTAAAAGGCTTTTATTTCAGAAACTTTTTTAAATTTTTGTTACAGGATTTTGCTGTACCCCTCTTCTCCCCTCCCCTGGCTTCCCCCATCTTCCCATTTCTAGCTCTTTTTAGCAAAGATTGGCAGCTTTTACTACAGCAGGAGCTAAGCCATCTGGGTCTACCTGCACTAGCGAGGGGAATAACACCTCCTGGGGAAGGAACGCATCCTATCGTGAGCAAACAGCTGGGGGGGATAAGAACAGACAAGCCCAGCCTAAAGCAAAAATGCAGCGTAGAGGCAGGGCAGGCAGCAGCACTGAAGACAAACCTGCCTTTTCCCACTTGGGTTTAAGTCCGTTTCAAGCTGCACGCCACACAGGTTCGTTGTTTTTCAGCCAGCTCCTACCGTCACCTGGAATCCCCCCTCCACTCCCCCGGCCCAGCAAAGCTTACGGCCGTGAACTGAGGACAGCGAAGAGCCTTTGGCCCATCTGTGTCATTTACAAACGGCGCAAGCTGGACTTGAGTCGCTGTGGCTGGATTTGGAAAAGGCTGAATATCGGTTCGTTACCAGCAGTGGGCTTCAAGTTAGGGTTTCTCAGATGCAGCAGCATCATAGTCCGTGGGTGCTTTTAGTTACACAGGTTGTGGTGGGGTAAACGTGAGAGAGGAGTCACCGGAGAAGTCAGACGGGGGAATTACTCTTTGGCACTCCCTCCGCGTCAGACAGAGTAACTCCTCTGTCAGGCGCAGGACAGGAAAGGCTCCTTGTGCGGAGCACTCACGGTGTCAGGCCAGGCTGCCCGAGCAGGGGCTGGTGCACTGCACTGCTCACTGCCTCCCAGCTCCTCCTCAGCAGCTCCTGGAGATCAAGGACAGGGCAAACAGTACGTGGTGCGGATCAGCTCTGAGATGCGCACCCATTGAGCTTACGGCACCAGCGAGCCCTCTGTCTCGGGAGAGCCGCTGCTTGGGCAGGAGTGCTGCCACCGGGGACCACCGCGTGCTGCCGGAGCCATGCTGAAAGGCAGGTGAGCAGGGCAGGGGGGAGCGCAAGAAGGACAATCCTGGTCAGACACTCCTAGAAGTTCATGCAGCACGTTTCAGACCTGTTGGCGCCAATGCTATCCTCTGACCCCTTCCCTGTGCTCTCGCCGCGGCCTCCTGGCTGGCAGGCGGACCAGTCCGTCTGTCCGAGGAAACTTCTGGAAACCGAACAGCATCCGTGCCCTAGCAGAGCTGCGCACACCCACTTCCGCTGCGCTCACAGGACTTCCTCAGGGTCTGCAGTAAGAAGCCTCCCCCTCCCACTGATGGAAAGGGTTAAAAGCCACTGACTCACTTTCCCGGGTCTCCGTGCTTTAACTGTTCATCTCCAGCCCCAGCCCTTCCCTGGCCAGGCTGCAGCAACGCAGCTCCCCACCACTCCCCACTTGCACAGAACGCAAGGGAGGCTGATCAATTCTGTCCATCGTGGTGACAGAAAGATAATTTGCTGCCCTTATCACTCCGTGCTGTCTCAGGCTGGGCACGGGTTTGTTTCCCCTCCCACCAAATGGTTATAAATTGACATTGTTTGTGGACTAGTAGTTCACCCTGCCTCAGCTCAGGTATGAAAGAGGCATAAGGCATCAGAAAAACAAAACCAAAAAAGCCTATTTCTCTCCTCCTTCCCACAAATAGATATCACAAGTGGAAAGCCTCTACAGAGGACTCTGAAGCTGTAATGTCTGCCACCTCAGAGAAAAAACTAGTAAAGTCACCTTTTGTTTCCTTGCACTTCATGTCTTGCCCTTCCTGTGGCTCGTGCACAGACTGTACCAACACTAAGTATCGTGTTAAAAGAATCCCAGTTCCCAGCACCAAGGCAGAGGCACCCCAGCCTTGCCCCAAAGCAGGCACAACTCCCTCAGAATGCCTCATTGCCTGTGAAGACACACAATCCTACTCGAGGTTCAGCACCCCTCTTCCTCTTGTCATGGAAAAACAAAGTCGCACACGCTGCAGGTGCTCTCTGCTTGTTAGGGTACCTGGAAATGCAGTCGGGAGAGGTGAAATGAGGACCAAAAGATGGATGCTGTTGTGGTGGACAGCAGGCCGCGTACTGGTGGGGCTTTATTTGGATGTCTAGTAACAAGCGAACGCGGTGGGAAGATGCAGAGACTGGGCACCGGCAGTTCAAGAGAGGTTTGGGTGGGTTTAGGTTTTTGTTTGGATTTTTTGCCCAGGGATTTGGATTTACATCCTCTTGTTTTTCCAGGAGTTCACCCGCCGTGCAATGTTGAGATGAAAAGCACATTATCCTGGTCCTGGAGTTTATAATCCAGCTCACCCTGCAGGCCAAGAAAAAAAAAAAAGAAAAATGGTTTAAATGTCATTTCCAAATACTAGCTGCAAAGAGAAACCAGCTCATAAAAAGATGGTGAGTGTTAGGGAGAGCAGAAGGGGATAGACTGATGTTTTCATCCTAACGGAAGCAAAGGTGAGAGATCAGACAAGGAGCTGACGTTCATCATCCCACATCGCTTTCTGGACAAGGGTTTTGATAGAACAGGTGGTTGCCTGAGGCAGGAAAATAGTTAGGGGCTGTTTGTTGTCTGAGCACAACAGTGGGCTGAAAAGGGAAGATACTTACCAGTTGCCTGTTTGGGCAGAAATCTCCCCAGGGCTGCCTTCACCTGCAACTGCACCACCTTACTCTAGCAAAGGGGTTCTGCCTGGGGCTGTGAAGCTGCCCGATACCCACTAAGTTGTTATCCCACGCGTGGGGGAGACCTGCTAGCAGCCAGAGGTGCGAAGCCTGTTGCCAGAGGCCAGGGAATACGGGTGATCTCTCTTCAGACACTGGCTGGCTGATGAGACTCAGCAGGTTAGAGAAAGGCTCCAGGCTTCTGAACAGCCACAGTACAATACAGGGAGAGAGATCCCAGCCTGCCCCTTCCCCCTCAAATACAAGATGCTTCGCTTGGGGCAAGAATCAGAAATAGCTTCTCTGAGAGCAACCACAGAACAGACAGAGCAATATTTTCAACAAAGAAAGTCAAACTGAAGGAGTACAGACCATTAGTTCCCAGTCTGCGTCGTTGATGAGCACCAAAATCCCTGGCCTCCTGCAGAACAGAGAGAAATAATTAGGATACAGGGCTGCTAAAAAGCTTCACAAATAGTTAAGAACAAGCGATGTTACAGCACAGATCACAAGCTGACTGCCTATAAAGCCAAAGAGAAAAAGGAATCCTAGCACGGAGGTGGAAACAGGTACGGTCTGTGCCCTTTCTAGATCAAATAAAGGGGAGGCAGGAGCAATCCCAGAGCTCATTTGAATCAAAATGCACCATTCCTGAGGATGCTCCGAGATGACTACATTTCCGTAAGATGTAGAAAAAACAGGTAATTAAAACCCACGCACTACAGTCGAGCGCAGAATGCTCAATGTGAAGATAGGGAAAGCTATTCCGGTGCCCCTACCAAAGGCAGTAAACACCCAGGATCCACTCCGAGCCCCTGATTACAGGCAAAGGGATTCCCCCTCTTTGATCTTCAGTGTCCTGCAATTGTCTCTCCTGTTACCAGGGGACCTGGCACACGCTTCAGCTCACAAAGATCCGTGACGAATGTTAAACACCCCCAGCGCCACCCCGCAGTCAGGGATGGCTTGCACAGCTCACTCTGCTCCATTTCTCTTGGCTTTTTTTTTTCCCTCCACGAGGTTGGCCCCATTTTGACAATAAAAATACATTTCCCAGAAGAAATATTTGTTGGCATTTCTCCGAGTGACTGCTTCAGCCCCAGTGATGTCAGCAGGGAACGGACAGACCTGCTAAAACTCCTGGAATTGAGGATACATGCACTACGCTGCCTCAGGTGACAACAGAGAGAAAGTATATGTGGCCCTGCTTCACATTAAAGGTTTAAAGATTTGGGGTGAGGGCTGCAAAAGGCGCTGTCTGTGGAACAGTGTGAGGTGTAGTGTGGGACACCTCCCATTATCACTTTAGCAAATCCCGTATTTTCACGGTCATTAACTTGCTTCTTGCAACCAACAGGAAAAACGTATCCCAAACCGTGGGGATCAACAGAGAAACACAAGGAGGATTCGTAACAGCTGTACTTACACGGATTCCCCTTGCATAAATAATTCTGGTCGCTCTTTCAACAGATTCTGTTTGATCCACTTTAGCAGGTTTCTGATATCCCCTGAAAGGAGAAAGGACAGCAGTTTACAAACTAGCTGACAGCTCCTAGCTGATGCCAGAACAAAGTGATTGTTTATCCACAAAAGAGTAGATGAGGAACATGCAGGATGGTTGGGGATAGCTGCAAACCTCCAGTCAAAGGAACCACCTAACAGGACTGTCCCTTACCAGCATCGAACAGGCAGCCCTGCCTCAAGGGAGCTCAGAGCTCAGGGCTCTGCCCCAAACCCCACGGTTTGGCAGAAGAGGTTTCCTGCAGAAAACACATCCCACAAAGAATGAATGCAGTTCATGCTGAAGTGCCAGTCCAGCAGGAGACTGCCGATGTTCAGATTTCTTTAACGTGCCCATGTCCTGTGCGTTCCGTTATCACCTAACAAATTGATGTTTAACTCTCTGTATGTTTAATTAGATTTGAAAAGTCCAAACAAGTAAGCTTAAGAACCTGGAATGAGTAAAGGTAGACACCGTTGATACCAAAACCAGCACGAACTCTTGGAGACATGAGTTCTGGGGCACAAACGTGTACATAACCATGCATTAAACACGCACACAGGCACCGGCCACAGTAGTTGCATTTTGGACACTTGCAATATTCCTTGGCATCACACCTGCTGTCATGGTGTGTTCCCCATGCTGTGCCTGCTCCCTCCCTCTACACTTTGTGCTTATAGCTTCTTTATTAAAGCTCAGCCTTTATCTTTCCATTTCAGTAGGTGACAGGAAGGATTTGTCTTCATGTAAAAGGAGGAGGAGACACTGCTGGCGGGTTTTTATAGTATCAATTTTACTTTGTGAGGCAAAAACAATTTCTTTAGTGATAGCATCAGTTAATTTCCTATTGGAGAGGTGAGAAGCGACAGAGGGGGGGAATAATCCGTTACAGGGTTTAGAGAAGCTGACAAATTGCAATGTGGAGTTCTCATGCATTTGCCTCTATATTTCACCGTTCCACAAACCACTTCATCATTCTGAATCCACAATCAGTTATTCTCCCGGGGCTCCTTTAAACAGCCCTTTGAAAGCCCCAAAAGAGTTTTGTTTGTTTTTGAGGCGCGAGGAAGCTTTTCGAAGGTACAAATCCACCAGCGAGGGCTGGAGCCCCGCTCGCAGGACAAGCCGGCACAGCAGGATGGGTTTCCACACCTCCCTCACATGTGGTAACCTTGCCGTAGTCACAGGGAACCCTTCTGCACGCACCTCTCGGAGCTAAAATCAAACTCTGCGTACGATTCCCCATGTGTTTGCTTCACGACCAGCAAAAATAAATGCACTTCTAGGGGCTCGACTCAGTCCCTGACTTACCCCAGGATTTGATGTGATTGTGGATGCTACCCAGAGCAGAGCTGGGATACTTCTGAATAATGTTACCCCCATCACTTCTGTCACACCAAGGATGAACAGCCCTGGCGTAGGCAGGTGCACATCAACTAGGCGATGGGGACATGTCCATCTGCAGCAGATGGGGGCCTCTTTTCCCAGGGGAAGGGGGAGGGGGATGCTCTGAGATTCCCTCTGTTCCCCCCCGGTTTCCCAGGGCATCGGTGCCTCTGGATGACAGCCTGCCCCCCAGCACACCAGTCCCACCACAGGGATGCCCAGAGCATGACAGGTATTGCTGCCTCTGAGCACTGGATAGCTCTGATCAGGGCAAAAAGAGCTGCTTTGTGCCTTAAAACTGCCCGGTGAGCACCTGCCTGAGGCTGACCCATGACTCCCTTGTAATGATACGTAGTTAAGAGCACAAAATAGACCATTTTCTGCCACTTTCCTAGCAACGTGCACCGGGGATGGCGAGCGCTGCTCAGAAGGTATATATATACCATGCCGGTCGGTCAGCCGCCAGAACAAGAGTTAACTATATTTGCCTTCCCCTGAAAAATGCTGCTGCAACGTAAAGCCCTCAGGATCTCACACCCAAATGGCTCCTGCTCTCCATCACCAAGAAATGAAAGCCGGAGAGGAAGAAAGATGGAGAGGAGCCTTCAGGAGAAGGAGGGGGGCCGCGAAGGGGACACTAGCCCCACCGCAGCAACGTCCGCGAGCTGTTTCATATTTATGCACTTGCGGCAGGGCACACAACAATGAGCTGTGCCATATACCATTCTCCTTGCGTGGAATAAGCAGCCCTTTCCTCTGGGACCTTTCAGGAGAGATCATTTAAACAGAAACACGCTGCACCAGCTGGATAAAAGACAGCCACCTAGAAGCAGCCTGGGCGAGGGGGCGAGAGGACTGATTTATTTGAGGCTGAGCTGGAAGACTCCCTTACCCCTACTCCTTCCGTAATAAATGTTATTTTCAGCCCCACCTGAGCCTACATTCATTTACTCCTCCCTAGAATTCACGTATACACATACCGAAGAATTCAGATAGTAGGAAAAAAACTGATACCCCTGTGCATGCCTGGAGCTTCCCCGCTCCAAACGGCAACAAAAATTAAGACCCCTTCTCCACGGCCAACCTTAAGACATACTTTCAGCTGCTTTCTCAGCATTGAATTTTTTTCCCCACCTTCATGTCTCTACATTCTGTACACCAATATTACTAGAACAAATCAATTATAAAGGATGAAAAATGACCAGAGCCACACCAAAACCATCTCCCACAAGTAAGATATTGAAAAGGAACAAGATTACTTCCATTGCAAGTGGTCTGGGGAGAAGCCATCTTGCAGCTCAGCGCCTCGAATAGCAGTCTTGATCAACAGCTCAGGACTGTGTATGTTATCATGATGGAAATAATAAGAGGTAAATTATAGCACAACCGCTTATCTCGTACAGTTGACATACGTAGCGTTCCTAAGACATTTTCTTTCTGATATTATGCTACGGGTCTAACAGGTTTCCAGCTCCCTGGACTGAGGATTTGCTATGCAAACAGCAGGTCGTCTACAAATGACATATAAGGAGGGAAAAAAATTTCAACCTGATCAGGCACCACATCCGCTGACAAGTTAAATCGTCACTACAACACAGCAACTTTACACTCGTGTTGGTTCTCAAGCTGGCCCCCATCACACAACACAGGCATTTGCTCTTTGCAGGAGCACAGTTGTATTGCACGTGTTGCCATTTGGCTGCAAAAGCAACCGTGCATTTTGGCCCATTGGAGTGAGGTTCAGGTGAGAGCTGAGACGATACAGCATTTCGCTCCCACGTCACCAACTCAAGTCCAGCTCATCCCAGTAATGATATATTTTTATCATTGCTGCACGGTCTCAATGAAATCCTTTTGGTAGCCTACTCCATTTCATTCACAGCAAACAAATATCCACACCAAAAAATCAACTCTAATTATTGTTAACTGCCCTCACCATTGGCAGCATCAGCAGAGAAGCCAGAGCGAACCAGCCAAGGAAGCTGAAATATTCTCAATCTGCAAAGGAGGGACTGAAGCACATGGTAGGAAATCCCTGTCTCATTTGTATACAGAGACAGCTTCTGTTGCCTGTGCTAACAGTACATCAAACCTCTCCAAATTCTCAGGAAAAATAATCTAAAGTTAATTAAAAAAAAGAAAAACCGACAAACGTTTGAGAAAACTGCTTAGTTCAAGTGCACAGATGGGAGCTCAAATCCACAATACATGCATAAAACAAATCACCCAGTGAAACACACAGCTCAGGAAAACGAAGCGTGTGCTTGCAGTGACACAAAGTCATTGGCTTGTCACGCAAGCGGACAGGATGCAAAAACTGCAGCGTGCGTGCATACAAAAACCTAACAGCGTTGGCTCATTCTCAGCCCAGCTGCATCATAAACACTCCTGGTTGTGGCAGACAGAACTGCACAGTCTGCTCGGTCCTCTTGCGTATCCTCCAAGGCCTGATCTTCTGCATTACCCCAACTGTTCCTTGATGAAGAATCTGCTGAGCTTCCTCTGCAAGAGAAATGCATCTCAGACTCCATTTAACACTGCCTGGAACAAGAGCCTGGGTTCATTTGCACCCTCAAAACCAGGGCTGAAATACATAGATCTTTCCCAGCTCAATAAAACCTCCTGGGCCTGACAGATTCATCAGTTATAACTCAGGAAAGGGGGCACTCGCTGTGTGCAGCGAGAAACCAGGTGCCTCGAATAAGGAACACCAAGCTGGGTGTTACACTAGAAGGATCTTGCACCGAACTGATAAATGTGCAGAAATGCAGAAGGATTTTGCTCAACCATAACACCAGTTGACACAGACATGCAGCTCTTGGCTCCCAGGGAGCTGCACAGGCCATTGGCAGATACACACACACACATGCAACGACCAGACGCCTCCATGTCCCCTGCCTTAAAATCCACATACAAACCTGCAGAAAGCAGACAGTGCCTCGAAGGGCACCCAGAGGGTGTAATTACACCCATATTCTTGCCTTGGCTGCAGAACTGGGGGCTTATTTTGGGGAAATAGGGGAACCCTATAAAGGCCGAACCATGGAAAATTCCCTTCTGGTACGTAATAAATAAGATATATGCAGCACTGGTCACTAAGGGGTCAGTGCTGCAAGAGCACTGTGCTTTCCCGGGCCGCCTTGCGGATACCTCCCTGTGGGGTACCATTTCTTTGACCCAGAATAAGATCATTTATCATACTGACCATGGCTGAGCTCCAATTTGCTGAGGTCACTAACTCTGGACGAGCACCGCTCCACCCACATTCTCAGCCACCGGCCTGTAACCATGACAAAGCCCCTTCCCTGCCGCTCCTCTGCCATTATTCCCCCTGCCTGCATGGAAATGTATGGAAAGACAATTTGTATCCCCCTTTTCCCGCTTAAGCAGCTTGTTTTTAAAATAGACCAGCTCCCGATACCTGCCACCCCTCCAGGTGAATGCCTTCTCTCTGCTTTTGAATCTGACGGCCCTCCAGGAATCTGCTCTCTAAAAGAGCTTGTTACAAAACCTGACCTAAGGGATCCTTCAGACTCCCATCTGATATGCAAATCATTCGCTGAAGCAGACGATGGTGTGCCATAAACTGCAGAAGAAGGCCTGGAATAGCTGATATAAATGGAGTCACAGGCAAATGGGTTCGGTACTACGCAGAGTGAGCAGCAAGGCAAAATTTTGCAGCAAGAGCAAAATCCACAAGCGCACAGGTCAATCCTGCCACGCACTGGAGTGGGCAGTGATTTAAGTACTAGGGGAAAAATTAGGGGGTAACTACAGCCGGACACAAGAGAATCCCAGTCATTGGTCTCATCTGTTCTGGTCTGCTACAAATGAATGTCAAGGTCTTGGCTTCTGTAATTTTTAATTGTGTTATGACATCTTTTTCTCACTTCTCAGCTAGAAGAGCAATGCTCTTCTCCATTTCCTGGTATCCCCAGAACGGGAAGGGATTGCAGGGCTCTTTCATAGCCCTCCTGTTAGCAGCAAAGACTCAGATCCCAGCCATCACCCAGCACTTCTCAGCCCTGAGATTTTAATCACAATGCTCATGAACTGGAGAGGAGCTGCTTGGGATCTTCTACTCCCTGTTAGGAGAACAGAAGTTCAAGGGATCTCCGATCCCACTCACTAGCCAGCAGCAAGCCTCCAGATCCATCAGCTCCTGTGACAAAAGAAGCAGCTTGGAGCTGATCCTCAGGGTAAACCTAATTCCTACTCATTTCCAAAGTCAGAGCATCTAATCCCATAACACCCAACTCTATTGTCACTTCAGGTTCCCAAATAAATGCCAGTGCACCAAACTGCCTCTTTTAATTAGGATCACAGATCCCTAGTGCTGGTCCAGGCCTCTCATTCAAAATTGTCAAAGGAAGGAACTGAGAGAGCCTCAAAGACTATTGCACCAGCAGTGAAGTGCCAGATTGGGAATCGCAGACATTAAAAATAACATCTTGTTAACAGGTCCTGTGATTTTATCCCTCTGCCAGTGCAGAATTATTATCAACAAAAGACCATCCCGAGCCCTGCCCGCTCTGATTTTAAGATGCTTGAGCCATGTAGACCTGCTACCAAACCCCAAGGAGGCTGTGCCATGGTCTAATAGTTTTGCAGTCAGGAATCTTCTGCTAATGCACCAAAGTCCCATTTCTTCATCCCTCCCTATCAATCTATGCTAGATGATATTGCGTCACCCTGGCTATAATCTGTCCTTCCCAGTGATAAAGGAGATATCCCACCTCATCACTTTTCCATTCATTCATCCTGCTTAACCTTGAATGTTGCTGGTTAATTTTTTTTAAGCTGCTCGGGAAGACAATTCAGAGAATGCATTACTAACCGCGGGCATAAAGCTTAGCCAAAACCCATCAAACTGAAACTTCCCCTCTCTCCTGTTTTCTCAGTTTCTGGGTTTTGTGTCAGTGCACGCGCACCGAGGGTTAAAAAGGAAAACCTTATCACTATTACAGGAGACTACACAGAGCTGATGTGAGACCCCAGACCACAGAAGGTGGTGGCTGCTCCTGCCAGCGTGCAGAGGGATTCCCCGGCAGCCTGGCACTGCCCTGCACGCAGCCAGCCTGGCCGAGGGAATCCCCTGGGCTGGGCTCTCCCTGGCACCGCCAGCTGGATCAGAAAGCCAGAAAGCGCCTTAAAGTCAACTCCTTGCCCCCCTCCCAGCCTGGCTGGTGGCTGGTGTCCCCTCTGGCTGCTGGATGAGTCAGTGTCTCAGCTCGGCTCAGGAACTGCCATGATTTTATTCCTCTAAATACAGAAATCGTGCAGAGTCCAGTCCTCGCCTCTCACTTTCGGGCTCAGATCTGCTTTGCTATTATTAGACTTTCATACACGGCAAGCACCATTAAACCGATTCCTGTCCACCCAACCCAGCCACCCCCACAAATACTCCAAGCCCCTCAGTCTTACTTGAAAGGGGAAAAGAAAGGGCCAGTGAGATGATCAGGGTGGAGGAGAGGGGGGGTAAGATTTACAAGTGAATGGAGGTAAGAATGGAGCAGTTTGTGGGATAAAGGGGCTGCAGAGGGAGCTTTACAGATGTGCAGAGGGACGGCGGCTCATTGTTTAATTAAGCAGAAAGTGGCTCTTTTGAAAAGCAATTTTGCACAGGAGCTCTGAGCTCAGCAAACAACTCCTGCGAGTGAGGGCAGGAGGAGAAAGGAACAGCTGGCCCGGAGCCGTGTGAACCGCATGCTAAGCGGTTTAAAGGGCCCGGATCCTCCTCCCCAGCCCTGCTCCGCTGCCACCCTCTGAACAGTGCTGTCAGCACAGCAAATCCCACCGAGAGAAAAGAGAGAGCAGAGACGGGGGGGGCTGGCACAAAAAGGTTATCCTGCTAGGTGTCCGCACTGCAATACAGCGGCTGGAAAGGAGGGTGGAACAGCCAGGCTTTGTTATCCCAGGGATTTGGTCACACACAAGAGCTGGTTTCTTGGTGCCTGGGAAGCTCCTTCCACAATGAGATGGGATGAGCTGATCCGGTAACATGGCTCCAGGGCCTCCCGGGAGAGTGCTGGGACTGCTCCTGCGAGGGCGTATGTTTGTTTCCCCGTTCCCTCTGAAGGACTCATTCCTTGCACAGGAAGCGATGCGTGGCCTCGCTGGGACAGCAACCCAAAGCTGTGCACGCAGCCACTGTGCTGAGCCCTGCACCAGGGCTGCAAGCGCGGCAGGGACCGCTTGATCGCGGCAGCCCCGCAGCATCACACCGGGCTCCCGGCGCTGGAAACGCAGCTGCTCACAGGGATTGCTGGAAAGAGCAGCTGGGATCCAGGGCTGAGCTAGTCCAGCCTGAGGTCCCACCCTGGGTAACCCACTGAGTCCCTTTCCTGCCCAGCAAATATATAACTACCTGCCTAAGAGAGATGCACAAGCAGGGGAATAACTCCAAAGTCCTTTGAGACCTGCGAGTACCACACACTGTGGTTAAAAAGATTTCACTGCACGAAATTCCATAGAGCTATGGGGTTTTTTTACCGTTCTTCTAATAAGCCTCTGCACTACCAGATGTATTTTTATTCCTTCTTTGGAGCAAGTTTTAAAATGTTAGGAATAATAAACAGAGCAATAAAAGCATTCCAGAATATTAATAACTTAACCACGACACACTATCTAGCAATAGCACCGGGCATTTACAGACAACTGATGCCAACTGCCACTCTTGATTTTACATTGTTTTGGCATAGCACCCCAGCCAACTCTGAACACATGCCATGCTGTATTTTTTAAGCCACTCTGCCCATAACACAGGTCTGATCTCTTGAGATCCCCAGGCTCTTTTCCGAGAAGATGAATGCTCCCAACTCCCCAGCAGTCCTCCATGCCGTGCAGAACAAGGCCCCTGGAAAGCACAGCTCTCAAGGAGCAGACCATGCTCTTCTCTATGGGGATTTAACATAAGCAGCACTTGGCAGATTATTTTAATTTTCCCTCTAAAAAAAATCTGATTAGCAACAGGCTTTTCCCTGGGGTTTTGGTAAAGGGAAACCACAAACAATTACCAAAACACAGTGATTAAAAATTTATCCTTCCAGACTTGTAAGTGCCAAAACACACAGTGAATTCTTGATTACCCCAGAAGGTCTGAGCGATCACTGCTGAAACTGGTCACTGCTGCTCCAAAAACAAAAGTCCCATCACTAAAACCACAGGAGAAGCTGGAATTCGAAGGCCTGGACCTGCAGCTGAGCAGCCTGCAGCACAACTGCCAGCGACTTTACAGACAGCCCCAACCTCCGGATACAACATCCAGTAGAGAGCACAGCAGAGGGGTTTTGTAAACACTCTTCATCAGCATGACGCTGCTGAGCTAAACCTAAAATGACTACAAGGGTTAAACAATGCCAGTGACTTCCTACCCTTCCACCAGCATCCATGCAATTCGCATGGCCATAGACAAATCCACCACTGTGAGTCCCAGCGAGATGGAGGAAGGAGCTCCGGCATCACTTGCAGAGCAGTCATACAATGATCTATTTGATTACTGAAGCACTTGGTTAAATTACTGTGGCTTGTTTCAGGAGGAGGCTGCCAAATACATTTTCAGTTTTTAATTTAGGGTTTCTCTCTTTTATGCTCCATTGTCTCTAATAGCCTCTTAGATGCTTGAAAATAAAGTTGATTTCCCTGCCAATTTAATCCTCTCTCCATGTGACAAATATCGTTATTCCCCCAGCTGCCTTCTCCCACACACACTGTTTTTATGCAGAATAAGCCAACAGGGCATTAATGCCTTTAGATCCTCTAACAGCATTATCAATGAGATCATCAAAATAGCCAGTAATCTGGGACAAGATTCTTGTTTAACTTGAGGTCTTCTTTCCGCAACAGCTCTAAAAGATTGCACAGTCCTGCACAAAGTTGTGGCTTATGTAAATCTGCCTGCCTGTACAGATTCATCACACCTTTTTAAGTTCCTACTTGGCAGCAACTTCAACATGCAGGCTAAGACAGCTCTGCTTTGGAAATAAAGAACTGCTATTTTACTGACGTTAGGATACAAAAAGCCCCTTGGATAATAAAAATAGGTCCTGCCGCACAGCTGTACCCCTCGGGGCTTGCTCTTGTCCCATTTGCAGCTTCCTTCCTCCTGCCTTTCCTAATCCCTTCAGGAGCCCATCTCCAGGCGTCAGAAAAGGACAGAGAATCAAATCTTCTTGAAAAAGTTAACTGGATCTGGAACCCACCTACTTTCCACCTAGTGCCTGTTACCAGGAAAAAGGAAATGACCACTTAAAAATTTGTTCAAACAACATTATCATTCAGAGAACACTGCCCTTGTCAACTATGGAGCACAGCTTGTTTTATTCATGTAAATATTTGTAGGTATTTCTTCATCTAATTTTCCACCTCCCCTCACCTCTAGGATATATATAAAAATGCCTAAACAATTAAAATATAGCTGGACCCAATGTCCCAGAGAGAAGCAGCTGCTCCGCAAAAAGGAGGACGAAGACAAAAATAACCTAGAGAGAAAGGAAGAATGGGTAAGAGAGGGCAAAATGGCCAAAAATAAGCTTGACGGCTAATGAAACCAGTTAAAACGGGGTTAGAAGTGTAGGTCTTCAAGCAGTGTTCATGCTACAGATCTCTCCTCAGAGTATTAAGTGATGGACATCCAGGGTAAGGTAAGCAACAGGATGTACTGAGCAGAACTGAGCTGTATTATTTCTCTAATCATTGTAATTCTGGCTGCGTGAGGGCAGCAGGGAACATAGTACATATATTTTTATTTACCCAGAGATAGGTGAATTAAACTTTCTTAATGTGAATGAGGAAAACACAAGGCATTAGGAATAATATAAAATTACAAGAATTTACCAAATTTCTTATTCACATGTTTCTGATCTGTTTCTACTGATTCCTCACTTCTATGACATAATTCTCATCCAGAAATATTATGAGGGGTGTCTCCAGCGATCCCTTACTGTCAGACATTAACCGCACCTCTGCCTACCCCATCCCTGTGCTGAGTGTAAATGTCACTATAGCAGAACCCTCACAATTCAGTGTCCGCTCTTCAGCTGCTGCAATCCACAACCTGCCCAAAAACTGAAACCTCCCTGTCGCTCAACGCACATGAAAACAGCGGGCTGCAAACCAGGGGAGCTGGCAAGTGGGCACGCTGACCATTCTGCCACTCTTGTTACAGGGATAGTAGCATCTGAAAAACAAGGCAGCGTGAAAAGCTGGGAGCAATAATGTGTTAGATGAATCTGGAACAAATCACTGGAGATCGTGAGTTTGAACCCTGAGACTGAGCCAGATCTTCAGGGAAAGATTTGTCCTTTAGGATAAATCCAGCCCCTGGTGAAGTCTATGAAAGTCTTCCCAGCAACTTCAAGTGGGAACAGATTAGGCCACATACAACTGCACCGCTGACAACCATCGGGCTAGAAGAATCTTTCTTTTATATTAATCCCCCCCGCTTCCCCTGGCAGAAATAAAAATCTCATGTAATAACCCCTCCTTCTTGAGCATCTGATCATGGTTTGAACACCACCAATGCAGTGGATATCAGTGGATATTTTAAATTTACAGAACACTGAAGAAAATGATGCTCTAGCCCCCAAGTTTATAAACCAACTAAATGAGTGTTTTGGCATTTCCTTACTATCTTCCATTTAAGGATCTTAAGCGCTTTAACAGTGCTGGAATTTAATGCTGAACTCTCTTGTGATACATGGAAGTATCACTACTACTTCACTAGCAACAGGGGAAAGTTAAGCAACACGACTAAACTCACAAAGCAAATCAGCATCAGGTCATGTTTCTGGATCCCTCGTCCCTGGCCTTAACCACAAGATAACACACTATTCCAGTGCTCCTATTAGATTTGAATTACACGTACTTATGTCCAAGCATCAAAAGCACTTCTACCACTCTCTAATTACTTCCAGGCATGGCAAGAAGATTTCAGGCCTGAACATTCACAGCACATATATTATGGTATTTGCCATTCATGAGATATTAGTTGTTAACATTCCCTGATGCTTTGTGTTATTTCGGTTTATAATCCCACTCCCAAATAGCATAAAGCATTGCTATCTAGCTGGAAGAATTCAAAACATACCTGCGGCAAAATTACGTTGTAACTGAAGTATGCACACACATAAGGAGAAACAAGAGAGTTAGTACAGCACTTCTCAATATTCATATTCCAAATCACAAACCAGAGATTATGACGGTTTATCACTGGGACACTCAAGTCTTTAGCTTAACAGCATCCTATTTTTTATTGTAGGGAAGGCTATAGGCAGGATGTCCAGCATCACATTCGAGCATTAGCTTTGCCATTTTCAACCGCATAGTTAATATAAAACAACTACATATACTTGATAGTCAAATGAGTAGATAAAATCCATTTATGTTACATTGCTATACACACACCTGCCTATCTATACACTATGTATATACGCACACACATACTTATGCCTCTTGGAAACCTCTGAACAGGCAAGGAAAAACACAGGAGAGAGGAGGTTATTGGTGGTTTCAAGTATCAAGCAAGACAAATGTAGACTTGATGGAAACACTCAGAGGCTGTTGTTTACCCAGGAGGGAGGCAAAAGTCTTAAGGAAGGACTCGATTCACAAGTGCTTAGAGGACAGGAAAGATGCTCAGACTATTTCTGCTTGGTATTTACTTTGAGGACTAACCATTGCCAAGCTATCTGATCTGCAGCATGTCTGAAAATGCTTTTAAAATACATTGATTCTTGTTGCCAGCTAATGAAGCTGCTGTACAAACCCGCTTTGTTTCATTTGTTGTCATTCTTTCAAGTTATCCAACAGGTTCTGATACTCACAAGGCTCTGGTTGACAGGGCAAAGTCACCTGATGCTTTTTGACACCATCGAACAAGAGTTCTGCACCACCTCTGAAATAAAAACAATGAACCACTGAGATTTTGCTTTATTGTCAAAAGGAAGACAGTACAAGAGAGGCGATTTACATAGATGCCACAACAGAGAAAACAAATGACACAGACTATATTTAGCACAGGATTCTCTTTGTCTTTTTTTCCTCTCACAAACCACAAGTTCGTAGGGGAAGTTGCCATCTCCCATCGCCAACACATACAGGAGGCTCCATCGCGGGCCAGAACCCCACGGTGCCAGGCATCGTCCCAACAGAACAGGAAGATGGCTCCCATCCCAAAGCGCTTACAAACCGCCATGCAGCGTCTAGCCTAACGCCTTCCCTCTCCCTTTAGCTAACGGCATTGCTTCAATTCAAACAATATTACAACCACCATGCTACATCCAACATCGCTCGTCCCTAACACCTTTTATCCAGAAGTCTCAAGGCGTTTCAAAACGTGAAAAATCGTAGCATCCTTCTGGAATAAATATTCCCTCAGTTTCCACTTGTGAACAGAGAGAGGAAATGACTCACACGAGGCTACACAGCAAGTCAGCTGCAGAGCCAGCAGTCCGTGAGTCCTGGCAACCCTTTCTTGATCTACTTACAACAAAGTGTACCCTCTCGGGAGGGACTTGAGTGGGAGAAGCAAGCAGAGCAAGCGATGATGATGACAAGTAATAATAAATAAATAAATACACAATCTTCCTCCACTGAACAACCTGATTAACATCCCTCTTCTGATATTCAGAACACACTGGGGAACTAGCCTCAGATAACTAAGTGATGGCCTCTGAAAGCACAAGAGATCAAGCGTGAGCAAAATATGCAGAGGCTGGCAAGTACAGAAGCTGGTCCTCACACCTGGAAAAAATGGGATTTAAATTGGGCCCAGGTACCTAATCTCCTTAGGCTCTTAGAAAAAATAATTTATTTTTGTAACTGCAACTTACAAGCCTCAGCAAGCTCCTCACCTATACTCCTTTTCTGGAAAAGAACAATTGTGAAAATCTTGAGCTTTACAAACATAAATCAGTCATCCTGATATTGGGAGGCCACAGGCCAAACTCAGTCTTAGAAGATTATAAAACTTTATCATGTGAGTAGGGATGTGGATAATAAACACAAATACTACTTTAAGATATGGGACACAGAAGCAGATAGTGTGAGCTCTTGACTCTAGACTGAACAGGATAGCCAAAGTTTTAACAATTAGGAAACTCTTAAAAAACTCAACTCACTTGATACTCAACTGAGGTAGAAAAATGACCAATCTGTTTTCAAAGGGCATATAATTGTGGCAAAATGTTCTTCCAACTTAAACGTAGATTACTTTAGAAAAATTTTCTTATGAAGTTACTTTCTGGAAACTTATTGGTGCCTTGCATCCCTTGGAAACCAACATGATAAAGAGAAGTATTTAAAATAAATAATCCCCACCAAAACATCAACAAAGATACATCCAGACGTTACTAAGTTCCTTTAAATTCAATATCTAAAAATGCCACACTAGGTTTTCTTGGCTCTGCAATGGAAGAGCACAACAGAACCCTTGTTATGCCCTCGGCAGCATTACTTATATGCAGCAACTCTCCTAAAGGGCACTCTGTTGGTGTTCTTCCACCAGCTCACAAAAAATAGTTATCTGAAAATTGAAGCAGTGATTATTAACATGAGCCGAAATTCATGCGAGAGAACAAGTCACAGCAATTATATGAAAAACATTTTTTTATGTAATGAAAACAAGGTCACGCTTTGTTACAGCGGGAAATGTAGATTGCAAGATAAGGTCCTTCTGTAATGCGCTAGCTGTGGGGAACTCAGCTGTGATTCGTACATAGAGAGCTCATTTATGCATTTCCAAGGGAAGCAAAAATGCATCTCACTCTTCTGGGAAAGTTAGGAGAGTTACTGCAGCTGGAAGTAGGAAAGACTGAGGAAAGGATTCTTAAGGAGAAGGGTATTTAAAGGGTTATGGCATTTCTGTGTTCGTGAAAGGGTGGGAAAAAAGCAAATAAATAGTAGCCTTTTAGCTTCTGCTAAAAGGAGGCTTTAACTAAATAACACAAGTATTTCCACAAATACGCACAGACTTCCACTGCAAACACTTTAACTTCCCAGCGCCAGAGCGTTAGCAACGCAGATACTGCAGCAACGAAGACCTGAAAACCGCGATGCTACCATGCGAGAAACTGGCTATTTTACACTGAACTGAACTAACTGAAACACAAAGCAAAGAGAGCGCGCATGTACACGCACATAAAAACACACACACATATATACGTGCAGAGGAAAAAAAGCCGAAAAACGAGTGGAAGGTTTTCATAAATAATTTTAATAATTTAAAAAAAAAAGGTTAGAAGAGGAGAAAGGAAAGGACTTGTACAAGACGGGCACACGGAGAGGTGCGGGAGGCCGGCCGCCGCCCCGTTCAGAGGGGCAGGGCAGGGCGGCGGCGGC
>WAAD01018047.1:101831-119165 GCA_013389945.1 Fregata magnificens | reverse complement strand
GGCTGCGGCCCGGCGGGCTGGCCTGGCCTAGGGAGAGCCCCGAGCGGAGCTTCCTCGGTGCCGGGGCCCAACGGCCGGGCGCACGCTCGCCTCAGGGCGGCTGGAGGGGAGGCCTCTTCCTCCAGAGGCGCGCGCTAGGCTCTTGCACCAGGCGATGTTATTTTAAAATACCTATTTCTGCATTAAGTTCACATCTCGCTATACACAGAGCTCTTTTTTACGTGTTGAGAATGCTTCCGCTGCGCAAAGGCGAGGAGCTGCGGCAGACGTTTCCCAGCGGCGAAGCCAACCTGCTGCCTCGCGGTTAATTGGAATTTTTAGTGGGGATGCAGAAATGGCCGGGCTGGGTGAGACTAACGATTGCTCCTGTCGCAACCATGGAAGACGTGCTTCTGCACGTCAGCAAAGGCGGCAGTTCAGCATCCCCTTCTGCTCGGGGCAGCCTCTCCCAGCAAGCACATCCCCACGGCACCGGGCACCTTCCAGCACCGCGTTAAACAACGCGGCTCACATCTGTCGCCTGTTTGTTTTCTCCTCTCGTCCCCAGAGGGAGAAGCGTGTACGTGGGTGGGATGCAGCCGTGGCGGTGACAGCTGGGCTGTGCAATGAACGGCGCAGGCTCTTCTACCCCACAACATGGAGCTGCACTGGGCAGCACTGGCGGAAAAACTGCAGCCCCTTAACCCTCCCTCCAGTCAGTGGAGGGTTTGGATTTAAAAAAGACATGTACGCGTGCACACATGCACATAGAAATGTAATATATACACGTATACATGGTGCATTATGTGTAAGGGGCATAAATTTATGCAGACAGATTGCTCTTCGTTTATGCTAACGGGGGTCAGAGTATGCCTAACCCTGAGAGCAGAAGGTGGTGGTGTTTGTAATGGCCTTTTGTTCTCGAAGGAGATCATTCTTCGGGCTGGGCCCCAGGAAAGGCCAGTCCCCAGCGCAGATGAACGCTGCCGTCGCTGCCGGGGTTACGTGATGGCAGAGACGTGAAGCTGTTGACCGTGGTCTTCATCCAAAAATTCCAGCTGGATTTTAAATATCCCTGAATCCCGAGGCGTTTGGGTATCTCAGAGATACGGCCCAGGATGTTGAACCGACTGTATGGGAAACTGGCTGAGGAAAGAAGCCCTAGACAAAAATCTTGCTTCTATACACTTCAGAAATGACTGAAGCACTCTGTATAGAGAGGATCTGGTAATCTGGACTCCAGATCAGTGTTTGCAGTTATGGTTTTATATGAGCTATTATTCTTGCTTCCAGAAATCATTTATGAGGCCAAATAATAGGAGAACTGGCTCCTAAAAGAATCTTGATTCCCGAGTTATAGAAATACAACAAAATATTGCAGATTTAGCATTAGTACTTCCCCAGAAAAGCATAAAGAAATTAAAAAGAAAGAGAACAGTAATCATAAATACCAATTTGGCTCATTCAAGCATTCAAAGCTGGTTACTGCTAACAATTGCCCTGGAAATACAGTCAGCGAGCACATGAGATATGGGGGACGTTTTTATGGACATTGTGTTCTTGGGAAGAGGAGCGAGGGCTGTCTCCATGCTGGGTGCCGAAATCAGAGCATCACAAATTCTCCGGCATATGCTTGGGGATGGGGAAAGCAAGCATGTAATCTCCTCAAGAAAGTGTAATGCTGACATTGTTATTTCTAAAGTGCTGTAAACATTGATGGTATTTGATAAACAGGTACATAAAGCAAAACTTGATAAAGACAAGGCTCCTGCCTTGAACGTGTGCCCCAGGTTCAGTTCGCTGTAACACACCACCTTCTCGTTCAAACTCAGGGATGTATCACTGTGCTTTACTTAAGCTAAACCTCTTTTTTTATACCCAATTTTCCATGCCAGATCCCTCACTTGGTCCCAAGCGTGGAATGGCGCTAGGCAGAATCAGGTGTCCCCAGGTAGCGGTGGTGCTCACCCCAGTTATGCGGGGCAAGAGGCAGCCGACCAGGGTGCTCCAGCTGCACCCGCCTTTCCCCTCCTGCAAAGTCAACGGCGCCAAACAAAAGAACAGGTTGGAAATTGAGCCTGGCCATAAAGAGAGTTTAATTTCTTTTGTCTCAGGCCTGGCTTTTTTTTTTTTTTGCCTGCCGTTTGCACGCTTTTTCTCTCCCCTTGAGTGCAGAAGGGGCATGCCTCCATCCCTCCGCCGAGGGTTTACTCTGGAGGAAACGGTTTAGGTCGCCATCACATTTTACGGGGAAATGCAGTTTATAAATACAGCGAGGCCCGGCACTATGAGGAAACATTTTATCAGCGAGCCCCGAACTGACGATTCAATTATTTTTCAATAAAACATCAGGGGAATGCGCAAACAGCTGCTCGCATCCTTCCACACAGCAAGTCAAACTTCAAGGGGAACAATAGCTGGCGAAAGGGGAGCCATCGCGGAGGCGGCGACAATGGGTTTCCTTACTCGGGGCTTTGTTTGATTTCCCCGTCTCAGTTTTGAACTCCCTTCGCTGGAGAAAGGCGAGGGGGTAGGACGGGGAGAGGGGGAAGCAGGCAGAGGGGAAGGAGGGTCAGTGGGAGTTAAAGCCTTTTGCAGCCTTTCTCTCCCATTCATGTGGTAATTGGGTGTCAAGCAGAGATCAGTAAGATGGAGCCCGGCCTCTGTGCCCGGGTTAAACTGCAGCAGAAAGAAAGCGGGAGCTGAACCGATGGAGGCCTGAATGTCATTAGGGCGGGAGGAAGCGCCTCTCCCCCAGGAGCCCTTCTGCCGGGGTGCTGGGCTGGGGGGGCCGCTTCCCATTCAGGGCATCCCTGAAAGCGGCCAGACAAAGCGGGAGGGCGTCCGAACAATGCCGCACCCCCGGCTCTGCCGTCAATAGGGAGCTCTAAACAGGCGTTTAACCTTCAGAATAGCTGAAAGTGATACTCAAAGCTGAGGAGGTGGCTCGCCCGCCGCTGTTAGCCTCTTCCTGCGGCCGAGCCGGAGGCCACTTGGATGGCCGGAGGCGAGGAGGGAGGCTCTGGCCGCCCTCGCTTCCTCGGCCCCCTTGGCACAGCGCCGGGGGTGTGCAGGGTCCCGTGCGGGTCGTGGGAGGTGTCACCTCCAGGGCAGGATCAGACCCCGACTCCTGCTCGGGCTGGCGAGATGCTGGCGTCCCTGGGGAGGGCTGCTCAGCACCCTCGAGGATGGGGCTAGAGGAAGACAGGCCCATACCGAGGAGGGGGATGTGGCATAGGAGGGGTCATATCCCACTTCACAAGCCTGGGATTATCTGGTGAGGGATCTGGGGAGATCTGGGCAACAACCCCCCTCCCGACCAGGGGGATGTCCTGGCCTCAGACAGGGCCGCCATCGCCTGCGATTCCCGGGGTTGCCAGCCTGTACCGCATGACCCCAACTGCCCAAAGCTCTCCCAGAGCCTGGCCTGGTGTCATTTGTGCCCATGGGCGGGATTTTTAATTAACCGGGAGAAAAGAGGGTCAAAGCCCAGGTTATTTTGGAAGGTTGGATTTGCCACTGAAACAGGCCAGGCTTGAAAAGAGCAGAGCAGGACCTGTCATCCCCTGACCCCCGAGCCTCACGCTGCTGCACAGCCCGGCCATCCCCTGCTGTTCAGGAGCTAAGCAGCAAACAGCCCTAAAGACACTTGCTTCCCTAGTGAAGCCTTTCTGCTTTAAGGAGGAAAGCTGCTGTCCCTTCCCTGCCGCACATAGGATGATGAGATGCAGGCGCTCCCCGCAGACCATCATTTTGATGGAATCCCCTGCAACACAGCCCCTTCAAACTGGAGGGGGAGAAGCCGTGCCCGGCCCTGCTCCTGCTTACATTGGAATCACTCAGGGGAATCGCGTATTTCCATTTCTAAAGAGTGCACCAAAGGATAGGCCCTTCTTTAGTCCAGAATATTTCCCTGTTGCTGCTTAAAGGCAAAGCTAGCTCGCCAGCGTGTGGAGGAGCGGGTGGCTGTCATTGTTTGGGAAGACTCCAGCATGCCAAGAGTGGCAGGAGGAGGCTGGAGAGATGTGGCATTAAAGATTGTCACAGACTTTCTCAGCAGCAGAAATTAATTTCACCCAGAAAAGGTCCTGAGCAGCTTGCAAAGCCCCTCCTGCATTTAGGCTAAAATACACTCCCGTTTTGCACACCAAGCATGGCCTGGCTGAGCTGGACCTAGAGCTGGAAAGAGATGCTGATCAGAGAGCAAGTCACAGCATTATTTTTCTTAATATTATTGTCACTGTCCAGGATGCAGGGTCTGGGAGAAGCAGTCATGTCCATGGTGAAAAGTATATTTGGTTTGTAAAGCTCTTTGGCTTTGCTTAAATTAATAGGCTAATAATAACACAGGAAAGGATTTTAATGTTTTCTTAACCTCATGCAAACAGCTTTTTAAGTATTTTAATTAAAAAAGAATAATACCTCATACTTTATATCCAGTACTTTTATCTATATACAGGTGTTGAGCCAGACTTTAGCTTATTGATGAAAGGAGAGAGTAAGTCTCACAAGGTGTCTCTAATCGTAGAAAGAGGATTCAATTAGCTTCTTCCTTAAAAATCGCACAAATAGAAAGAAATTTAAAAAAATGAGACTACAATTAAGCACTGGCTGCTTCTTTCCAAACACCTCTCTGCTGGAAGCGTTTTTTCCCAGCACTGATCCTGGGCTCAGTACCGCACTTGCACTTGCATTCCTGGGCTGAGAGCTTCTGGGATGCTTGCACCTAGGCTTCATTTTTCCAGAGGAGCTGGGACTTTAAAAAGGCGCCAGGATTTCAACCCAAAGCTGACAGCCAGCGGAAGAACTCTAATTGGTGTAGCTGGATTTTGCAGGGAGTCTCGAAGCATTGCCAAGTACAACAAAACCCTCCTCAGTAAGGACAGACACAGCGCAGACGGTGAATTGTCCCCAGCCACCACATCTCCAGCAGGGACCAGAGCCGCTACTTTTAATCTTCCCAATGCTGCAGTGCCGTCAGCATCGCCAGGCAGGGTGGCTCCTTACAGCATAATTCACAGCTACGAACACACCTTCATGGGGCTCCCCTCTCCCTGGGAAATCTGGCACAGAGGCATGCGTACGTGGTACGTGCACGCCCCAGCCCTCCAGCGCAGCACCGCGCTCCGTCGGTACTGCTGAGCTCTGCAGGTCCCCTCTATCGAAGGCCTGTGTATCAGACCCCCCCCATGCAGTTTGCTGAGCTGTTTCCCCAGTCATTCAGCACCCACCGTCTTACTAGAACAGGAGCTCTCACCTTGGGAGGGCCCCATCCTGCTCCTCTTCCCTGCGCCCTGCAACTACAGCCTTCCTTCCTCTCGCAGCCAGCCGGGAACACAGGGCTCGGGGTGAGCTGCCAGCAATGCTCCAGCCAGGTCCCAGCCCCTTGGTTGTGCTGGCACCAGCAAGGGCTAAATCCTGCCCCTTACACAGGCCTTGGCTGTGCCTATAATCCCCATCCATCTCCAAAACACAACAATACAAGCTGGTCTCCACTTGGATGGGCTTACTTGCAAATAAATAACAGCTATAATTCCATGAGCTTCCAAAGCTATTTGCATCTGTTTAACAGGCAGTGCCCTGAATGCAGAACTTGCTTGGCTTTTTTAACCTAACCTGCTCTCAGACAGACGGAAACACAGCGCTGAGCCTTGCCCTGTGGCCCCTCTTCCTTCAGAGCGGCTTTGTGTGCAGGGCAGCACGGCCATCTCTTCCAGGAAGGGAGAGCAGTGCTCTCGTATCCTCCGGTATTACTTCAAACCATCCATCTCCAGACAATGACCCCCAAGGCTGACTTTGGGGAGGGCAAGCTTTCCCCTGTTCCCTTTAGCAGAGGGCTGGGTGAGGCCAGACAGTTCAGGTCATGGCCCACCACCCACCTGGCACAACAGGGTGACCTCGGTGCTGCTGAAGGTTCCGCCAGGCACAGGGTCCGGTCAGGAGCCTGAGCAGAGGGGAACGCCAGCACCTGGGATTGCTGCTGGCCTCACAGGCAGCACGATCCGTCTGTACCCGAAACTTCCTCTCCACCTCAGACAGGGTGTGACCTGTCCCCTGCACGGATAACCCTGCTGCTCCCTGTGCCCCCCCCATCGCTTCCCAGTGCTCTGAACCTCCTGGGGGGGCTGTGAGACCCCAGGGGAGCCCCTAAAGAGGTCCCCCCTGAGATGAGACGTTTGCTGAGCCCAGCCCGCCCTCCACCGGCAGCTGCGAGAGGAACAGTGTCCAAAAGTGGGACTGGAGCATCTGCAGAGGCAGCAGCCATCGCTGCACACCCTGCACCAACCCCCAGAAGGCGGGGGGACACCCCCAGGCCCCTAAATATGAACTGTTGCAGGCAAAGCCACCTTGTTTGAAGGCTGAGCCCCGCCGGCACTGCAGGGCTGTGGGGATGAGGCCTGTTTTCCACCAAGCTGGGGGGCTGCTTTGGGACAGAGGCTGTCCCAGGAGCTGTGCCCTTCCAGGAGTGTTGGACCGCGCTGCTCCGTCACCCCATGCTCCTCCTGTCCTCGTCCGTCCCCACCTGGAGCTGGCCGCAGAGACCAGATGCAGCTCCGAACTGCACCTTGCCCAGAGTCACTGTGTCCAGGGGACTGAAAAAGCTAAAAGCTTTAATTTTAGTTTGAGATGCTGGAGAAGCCATCAATTTGAGCATGCCTGAAGGTGCATCTGGTATACAATGGATGCAAATTTCCAGCACTTTTCCCATGGTGTGTCTCGCCAGGCAACACACTTCACCCAGGCTCATGCCTCAGACATTTCTCCCTGGTACCCGCATACCATGAAGGAGCCGATTTCTCCTGTCCCTAGGGCAGGGATGGAGAGGGTCTAAAAGATGGTTCTGGCAGTGAGGGAAGGGGAATGGGTACCAAAAAACTTGTCTTCAAGGACAGAAATTAGCTGGGAGGTTAAGCATGGCCAAACATGGAGAGAAACAGCAGGAAGAGGAAAGAGGGAACAGGAGAGGGGCGGAGGAGACAGATGTGCCAGGGTAAACAGGGAGAACTGGGCCAGGACAAAATGGGATGGCAATGCTGAGAACAGGACCAAGAGAAAGGGGAGTGGGGAGTTGGTGGAGGGGTCTGGGGAGGGTCTCATCAATAGGTTGTTTTCACACAGTCATCAAACCCAGCAGCAAGGGGCTTGCTTCCCCCGCTCCGAGATGAGCTGAAGTCTGCACAGGGAGGTCGTGCTCTGGAGTGGCAGTTCCCAGTTCCCAAACCAGCACAGTTCCCCGCCTCCCCATACAGAGCAGGACTGCGCAAGGAAGAGGTAGGAAACTCCAGGATAGCCCATACTTGCATTTAATTGTAAGGACAGGACAGATTGGGGCAGGCAGGTTGGTGTGGAAGCACAGCTAGAAGAGCAGACACACCCTGCCCTCACAAAAGACAGACGTCATTTTAAGGAGTAACTCTGCTAAAACCATAAAAACAAATCATAAAAAAAAAAAAAAAAAAAAGAATAAACCCCAACCCAGAATAAACCCCAATCCAGTTTTCTCTGGAACAGACGTTTCCGCATGGTCTCTGAGGTCTGGAATCGGACATTGCTGCTAAGGCTGTTTCACAACAGACACAACGCGAGGAATTCACAAAGCGCAAGTCAGGTGTTTAACATGGACGTTTCAGTTCGGGGCCCATCTCCTGCGGTAGAGACAGGGAGGGCTCTTGCAGGAAGGGATGCAGAGCATATGAAGTCAGGCTCTTACAGAGACCACGCTCCAGAGGACCTTCTCTCCCCTGGG
Source organism: Fregata magnificens (assembly GCA_013389945.1). Lineage (NCBI taxonomy): Eukaryota > Metazoa > Chordata > Aves > Suliformes > Fregatidae > Fregata > Fregata magnificens. The sequence continues at coordinate 111,439 of WAAD01018047.1, read as the reverse complement.
CAAATTCCCTCCTGCATTCAGGGCACAGACATCGCAGCAGGAAGGCCCCGAGAGCTGCTCCATGGTGCTGAGTATGTCTAAGCAAAGGCAAACCAGGCCCTTCATTCCCACCTCCCACCTGCTTTCTGCAAGGAAGAAGGTGCACGAAACAAGGCTGCATCCATGAAAGGTGAAAGTAAGAGACCCAGAGAAGTGTCCGCAAGATAACAGGGTTCGCTCATGTCCTTCATCATGGAGCAAAGCCACAAGGACATACATGGCTGCACCCACGCTGGAAGAGGAGAATTAGTCCCAGATGAGCGTCCCATCTCCCTGTGAGAGAAAAGGGCTCTCCAAGAGAGGACAGGTCTGGGCTGCTCCTCCACCTACTGCACAAACCCGGGACACATTCAAAAGTACACACAATAAATTAAGATTGAAAAAAAAAAAGTAAGCGTGTATACTATATATATATATATATATAATATTATATAATGTGCGTGTGATTGTGAAAAATAGAAATGTCATCCCCAGGAGAGAGCAAGGCATGGCAGAAACACATCCCTGTCCCTCTCTGAAGCCCAGCACCACCCTGCTCCCCTGATTCACAGCAGAAACACACCAGCGGGGCCACGCAGCGGGCAGGGGTTGCGCCTGGCATCCAGCTTCCCTCTGCCAGTGGGGGCCCTGTGCCAAGGAGGAGCTGGCTGCTTAGTGGAGGAGTGGGGAAAGAGCCCAGCACTGGTCCCTTCATGGCCTTCACAAGGAAGGGTTGCTGCCGGCAGGAAAAGGGGGGGAAAGACAGGAAAAGCAAAGTGGAAGTGCAGGGGCACCCCACCCCTCCTCAACTGGCCCGGGCCCTGCCCCTTCCGTGGCACGGGACCACCACTGCTGTACCAAGTAGAAAATAAAGCCGTAATGAGTCTATGCTTTGGTATGTAACCATCCCCCTCCCCTCGGTCCCCCCTGTGTTCCCCCCAAACCATTATCTGTAAAAACTTGTCAGATAAAATCTCTAGCGTGCCTTTATATCGCTCCTTGAACCTTTTCTTCCCCAGCGCCTGCCTTGCCCCCATCTCCCCAGCAGGATTCGGGGAGGTGCCTTGCTTGAGCCCCACCAGCTACAGCTTCTGTTGTCCTGACTGGATCCTGCCAAACGCTGCCTGGTCCAACGGCAGGTAGCAGCCTTGCCTGGAGTCCAGGAAGTACAACCTGTCCTTCACCAGCGCCGGGTCAAAGCCCTGCTTCCGCAGCTCCATCTTCTGGAACTTGTAAGTGCCTGGAGCAGGGAGAGAAGAAGGAATGAGGGGTCACCGGCTGTACACGCTCCCTGTGCTGCCCCAGACCCAGCCTTGCACCCCCACACCTCCAAACCACCAGAGGAACTGGCTAGGGGCTCTATGGGGCAGAGGGGCTCCATCCTGACCCTACCGCAGATTGGCCTCCGTAACCAGGTTTCGCCCCCCCAGCTCCATGCCCAGTGCGAGCGTGCATGCCGTGGCTCACTTGTCTTGGAGACTTCATGCAGGAACCGCAGGAAGACGGGCCGTGCGTACAGCGGCAGGGCCTTTTTCAGCTCACTGGCAAAGCCTTCTAGGTCACAGGAGTTTTCCGGGTCGGCAATGGCTGCCATTCCTGCCTTCCCTTCAATCCCTAAGAGGCAGAGAAAAAGGGAGAGCACTCAGATACACTGTCCCTGTAGCATCATCTCCCTCTGCCCCGCACCAGCAGGCCTCTGGCACAGACCCGGCTTTCTACCAAAGTGCTGGTGCATCCAGCTGTGTCACCGGCTGTGTCACAACCCTGCGGCTAAGGCTACCAGCGACACCCTGCGGTCATGGTCACCTCCTCCCAGAAGAGGCACTTGCAGCCTGTCCAGAAAGGACACAGGGTCCTTCCAAACCAGGCAGAATCAGACCAAAGCTTGAGAGAGGGAGGGAACTCTCTAGTTCTCGCTAGGCACATCCCTGGCGGCCCCTTCCAAGCTCGCGCATGGGGAGCCTCCGTCCAGCCTCTTGCAAAAGGACACGTCGATCCGGACATGCAGGACACGCTCACATTCAAGTGTTGGAGGCCCACCTGCCTCCCCTGATTGTCCCCTCCCCTCTCAGCTACCTGGGATCTCCACCCCATAAACCACCACATCTGTCAGGTTGAGGATGCGGCTCAGCGTCCCCTCCACCTCTGTGGTGGAGACATTCTCCCCCTTCCAGCGGAACGTGTCCCCGGTGCGATCCCGGAAGTATATGTAGCCGTATTTGTCCATCACCAGGACATCCCCTACAGGAAAGTGAGGAATAGGCAAAAAATGAGGTGTCAGAGGGGCTAGGAGCAACCCTGGAGCATCTCAGGGCAGTGCCACTAGCCTGGGACAGCCCCCACGCCCACCCAGGTACCCTTCTCCTCTGCTCCCAGCAGATGGCAGGGCCCTGCTTGCCTCACCTGTGAGATAGGCAGCGTCCCCTTTTGTAAACACGTCCTTGGCGATTTTCTTGTTGGTGGCTGACTGATTCAGGTAGCCGTCAAAGTGCTGCAAGGGGTTGCTCTTGACAATGCGGCCCACCAGCTGCCCCGGCTCCCCTGCAGGGAGAAAAGAGGGGATGAAGGGGGGAAGCAACCACCCACACCCAAGCAAAAAGGGTGTCTAATGGGGTTGGTGGGGTTTAACTGAGCAGAGACTCAAACCTAGGTAAATTATCTTGAAATACCAGGAAAGGCTCGCACAGGCCTGAGGAGACTTATCCCTGTGGTTGCCCTCACCTGGTTTGCAGGGGATACAGACACCATCTGGCCCCCGGATCAGGTCCATGGTATCTTCATCCACCCGCACCAAGCCGATGGGGTACACACCTGGTAGGATCCTGCTGTTGAAGCCGCACGACCCAACCTATGACAGAAAGAGCTCAGAGCCACAGGCAGCAGGGACATCCCTCCCGCCCCAAGCCCGCTGCCCACGCACATCCAGGATACCAGAGAGCTGCCACCACACAACAACCACCAAAACCCCTCTGGGCGGATGGCAACCCACGCCAAGCCTCTTGGAGCAAGAAACCAGGAGCAAACAGCTTGTTTGGGTTTCCAACCCCGCCCAGACCAGCAGGCACTCTCTGGGACATGGGGAGGGTGGTGGGGCCTTACGTTGTTGTCGAAGTTTCCCAGGCTGCAGTTGCACTCGGTGGCCCCGTAGAACTCGGCCACCTGGGCGATGCCGAAGCGGGCCATGAACTCCCTCCAGATGGAGGCACGCAGCCCGTTGCCCAGCGCCATGCGCACCCGGTGCTGCCGCTCCACCTCCTGGTACGGCTGGTTCAGCAGGTAGCGGCAGATCTCCCCGATGTACTGTACAATCTGGAAGGGATGGAGAGGAAAGACTCACTAGGACCCCTCCGCCAGGCCCTGGGGTGTTTGGGGTTTCTTCAGGGCAGGTAGGAATGGCACAACACACCCAAAGTCCCCTAAAGAGGCCGCGGTAAAACCCAGGAGTCCTACTAGCTCGTCCAGTGCCTGTCCCTCCCTGGTTAACCCACTCCTCCAATCTGTGAAACCTATCCAAGACCTCCTGGCTAATGCTGGAGCATGGGAAGGGTTTGGACACATGGAGTTACCACTGCAGGTGAGAACGACACAGCCCCACCACCTTGGAAGGTGGTTTGGGATGGACAGGCAGAACCGGTCCAGGCATCCCCCTCTTCCAGCAGCTGGTCTCTCCCCAGCAGGGCACAGATCCCCAGCCTCCACTCCCCAGTCCCAGCTGGCCCCTTGCCTCACAGTCTCACCGTGCAGTTGTATTTCACACAGTCCTCCCAAAAGTGCGAGGCCGAGAACTTCTTGCGGATGACAATCGTCATGCCCTGCAGCAGGCACTGTCCGACTCCCACGATGTTCCCTGCGGAGAGGCAGCCAGGGGAGCCCTCAGTCCCCAGACACCTCCAGCCCAGCCCGCTCAGGGAGAGGCCTGGCAGGGCAAGGCAGAGGTCACGCACTGGCTCACTGCAGATTGGTGTTCACCCAGCCAAAGCCCCCAGAACCACAGGCACCGGGGAGAAGATGCGTGGCAGCGAGATCTGGGGCAGCGCTTTGCACCTAGACATCCCAGCATGTCTCAGCCAGCCAGGCGGGCACTGCTTCCCCTTCCCCCTGACTTTCCACATGGAGCAGCAATAAGGTGCAGCTATTCCAAAGCCATGCTAGGAGCTGGGATGACCCCCCCCACACACATTCCCCACTCCAAAGGTCAGCCAGATCGATTCTTGGCTCCCAGGGAAAAAGCAAAAAGCCTCAGTCAGACACTGCCAGCAGCAGCCAGCTCCTACTTGACACGGAGATTGCTGCTGCGCCAGCCTCCAGCCTGAGCCCTGGGCTTGGCTGACGGGAAGAGACGGTCCCGGCATGCAGGGCTCCATACGGCACACATTACCTGCAGCGTGGTAGAGTGGGAGGCAGTCGTACATCACATCGTCGGGCCTCATGCGAAAACCGTAAAAAACTAAGCTGGACATGCGGAAGTACCTGGGGCGGGAGGGTGAAGGGACACGTCAGCAGCAGGGCCGGAGGCGCTGTGCTAGGACAGGGCAGAGCTCAGCTCCGTCCTCCTCTGAGCCCCTGCCCACAGCCTTACCGGCAGTTCACCACAATGGCAGCCTTGGGCAGCCCCGTCGTGCCAGAGGTGTAGATGTAGAAGAGTTTATCTGGAGAGCAATGAGGAGGCAAGGTCACATACCCAATCTAGGAGCTGGCTGAACAGGGAGAGGGGGACAAGTCAAATTTATACACTCTGCTCGTGCCAGTTGAACTAAAACTTTGCTGCTGGGTTCACCCTAGGCAGATCAGGTCTGTTGGACACATGGAGGGCACAACAGGATACTGCTCCACACAGGGCTGGGCTTCAGACACCGGAGTAATACCCATCCCAAACACCCCAGGCCCTGCTGCAGACGTCTGCCCTTGGCATCCTGGGCAGACGTTCTTGCCAGTGTTGTAACCAGCTGATCCACAAAAACACCACTGCGAGTTTGGCCCCCAAGAGCTGACCACGTACCAAGAAAGCCCTTATCGGGGGGGGTTGGCTGGTGCCGCTGGGCCATCTGCAGGAGGGGGTCCAGGTGTTTCGCACCAGGAAGCGTGGACTCGGGGCTTCCTTCCCCAGACCAGAAGAGATGGATAGATTTCTCCAGGGAGGGCTGCACTTCCTGCATTGCTGAGAAAGTAAAGAGGGGAGATGGAGAAAGACCGCAGGGTGGTTACAGCACAGAGACCCCTGCCCTCCCAGACAATCTCAGGGAGACACTGCCCCAGGTAGCAGCATCCTCGCTGTGGTCGGCAGAGTCCCCAAAGGGCTGACAACCATCCCAGGCGGATGTCGTTCCCATGATTAACAGATGCTGGGGCCACAGCCCAGGCCTCTTCAGGGACTAGAAGATCCTGTTCTCCACCTCTCCCCAGCCAAAACCTCTTTGGTGCCAAGAGGTCTGTTGACACTATCAACCTCAGAGGCGTGGGCTGAAACACATGAGGAGCTGGAGCCAAGGTGCTGCAGGGATGTGGCTAACAGCCACGGAGAGCAAGGGGAGGCTCATCCCGTGCAGCGGGGCAGGCCCAGCCCAGCCCAGCCAAGGGCTCCACACAGGGGATGGACCCGAGAGGCACAAGGATCCTCATACCCAGGCTGGCCTGCTTGGGAGCTGGACAGCACTAAACTCCAGATCCTGCCCAGTGGCCAAAGGGACCAACAAGAAAAAAAACCCCAGATCCAATTCCAGCCGTCCACTCTCTTCCAGATCCCTGCTCTGTAGTGGGCAGGAAAGGAGCACTAAATCCACTGACACGCACCCCCGAGTTCAGAGCGCCCCTGACGCATCTGCTTGCCCCTCACCTTCCATCATCTCCACCCCAAAAACCACAGCCTTGGAGTTGGAGATGGTGATGCAGTGCAGCAAGGCCTCCATGCGCAGGTGGGAATTCACAAGGGCAGTCTCCACCCCAATCTTGGCCAAGCCGAGCCACAGCCCCACGTACTGATTGCGGGACTCCATGAAAAGGGCCACCACGTCACCAGAGCGGAAGCCTTGGCCGTGGAAAAAATTGGCCACCCGGTTGGAGTACTCATCCAGCTGCCGGAAGGTCCAGCTCTCGCCCGTGCCTTGGAAGATCAGCGCCATCTTCTCTGGATACTTGCTCGCAGTCTTCTGGAAGATCTTGGCGATTGTGTTCTTCTCCCTCACGTGCCTCCATACCTGCCACTTCACCCGCAACAGGACCAGCCCCGTGCTGCCAAAGGAAGGGGAGCAAGAGGGCAGCTGCTCAGTGACCCCTGCAAAACCACTTCCTCCAGCAGAGCCACCGCAGCACAAGGACCATGCTAGGAGCTGCAATAGCCCAGCACTGCTCCAGGCCCTACTCTAGGTCAGCAGCAGCTCTGGGTGCTCCCCTGAGCCACGTGGACATAGGCAGAGGTCATCTGCAAATATGCTTATAGCCAGGAACTGATGGAGGCCAGGGAGAGATGTGTTTTGGAAGGCTGCAGACAGGGATGTCCCCGATCAAAGGGGCATCTTTGAGCCTCAGGTGCTCTCCAAGAGATGCCACTGCTCCCGCCCCACAAATCCTTGCCAGGAGCTGGCACAGCCTGGTACCAACTCAGAACCGACCCTGCACAGGCACCTGGTGCCACGCCAGCAGCTTTAGGGACAGGGTGAAGTACAAGGACAGTCACTAGACTTCAAGCTCAGCTGAAATCTATCTTTCCTGTGAAAACTTTGACCAAGAGTTTGGAGCCGCCCAGGCGCAGCAGAGGGAGATCTCTTTCCAGCTGGGCCGGGTGCCAGCAGAAACCCAGGGTTGTGCAAGGAGCTGCGGGCTGCACTCACACATACACTGGGGCAGAGCAGTGGGCCAGGGGGAGGGTAGGTGGTCAGGCCATCCCAGTCAGGACACCTACGTGACATCCCTTCGTATTGTCTTAATAAATATGAGGAAGAAGTCCCATCCGCCGGATCCCAGGTAGAAGATGAAGAGAGCAGGGATGGCCTGGGCCCAGGACAGCTCCAGATTGACCCTGAAGAACAGCAGCAACGCTGCAAAAGCAGCCAGACGCAGCATTGTGGCCTACAGAGAGAGAGAAACCACGGCCATCAACCCATGCACAGTGGACTTGGTGATAACGAACCCATGGGCGGGGGATGCATTAGCAGCCCCCAATTTCCTGGATGAGGGCCCTGAGTCACCACTCCTCCCGGCAGTGAGTACGTAACCCAGCAGCCCAGAGCTCCCACAGATGTAACTTTACTGGACCTTGGAGATAGCCTCCAATTAAGCCACCAGCACAGCACTGCTTAGTACCAGCTGAGAGCCTGGCCATTCCCACCTGGGGAGCCACATCCTGCACACCAGCCAGGCGCACAGCCATGCCCCAATGGCGTGAGATGCGGGATAAAGTCACTTCACGGGTGTGGGAGCGGAGTCATGGCAGGAGACCTTGTACGGACGTTTGGCAGGCACCAGGGCGATGCCAGGCAGAGCTGGCTCAGCCCCTCACCTCCAGCCTCACAAAACCCAGCTCCAAATTCCTCCCTACCCCAAGGATCCCTTCGTCCCCATAATACAGGTCTCCCTGTGCCCCAGCACCAGCTCTCCTGCATGCTGGCTCCGGGACAGCCAGCATGGCTGGTGGGAGAGCGCAGCTTCACACACTCCCCCACACAGCTCAGACAGGAACAGGAAACTCAGTCCTTTGAGCTCTGCTCGTGTTTGCAAACCCTCGTGTCAGCGGGCAGTTTCCTGGCCTGGCTCTGCTGGAGACACTGCCAGAGCAGGTCGGGGATGAGGCCAGGCGCAGGCCTGCCCTGGTCAGGCTGAAGCGGGCAGACCAAGGGCTGTTGCTGCTGCCAGGAGCGCCCAGACCCCTGCCCCATGCCCTGCGGACAGCGACTCAGTCTCTGGTACTTGTCCCCCAAAAACAGCACCTCTGTCCCCATCCCAAACACACCCCAGATGTGGCTGAGACTTGCAGTAGACTGTGATCTAGCAAACACTATTTTCAGGCAACAGCATCAGGCAGAGGAAAGTGACAGTGATGTGACCCTCGCAGCTCGAGGGCTCCTAGGTAAAACTGGTCCTTCCTGGCATGGACGCAGGCCAAAGAGGAAGGAAACACTCATGTCATTTCCCTTTCCCTCTTGAAGGTGGATTCACTGCTCTGAAGCTGGCAGCCCCGAGTGGGCTCTGCCACAGCCGGCGGGGCCAGGAGCCACACTTGTGGCTTTCCCTCTGCTCTGTGCAGTTCCCCCAGGTCCAGGGAGCCTCTGTGGATTTGGTATGAGATGTTGGCAGGGTGGGAGCCAAGGCAGCACCACGTGGTCACCATGCCCTGGCATGTCACGCAGGCTGTCTCACCTATGAGCTGCACCACTGACAGCGGGCAGGGATGCACCAGAGCACAAGATGCCGCTCCCGGGTCGGGGCCTGGGGACATGCTCCTGTCCACAGCCCCTGCCCAGAGATCCCGCCCTGTGCCAGCACTCTCTGAACTCCCTCCACCAAACACCTCCCAGGCCTGAGGGCCCACAACACAGTCCCTCGGCCTTTTAGCAGGGCAGGACCCACTGTATTTTTGCCTAGGAGCCTCTCTCTGCAGTTAAACAGGGCAACTCTTAGATCACCATCAAACTACTATGCTTCGGTCGAGACCTGGGCCCTTCATTACATGCTCACATCAAACAGACAGCCATGGAGAGCCGGCGGTGGGGGAGCCACGCTCTGTGTGGGCAGCAAGGTGCTTAATCTCCCACTTGAAGGCAAGACAGGCCCAGACAGGCCCCTGTTATCCTCTGCTCACATCTCTGCCTCACACCGGCATGCCCGGTGCCTCCCGCTGAGAGATAACCGGTGCATTACTGAGAGATAACCAGTGAGAGATTACCGAGAGATAACCGGTGCATTACTGCCAGAGACCTCCAGCCCTGCCGTTAAGGATTCAGGTCTTGTCTAGCTGCATCAGCACAGAGAAAATTAAGACCTGCCTGTAGCTCCACAGCCAGCGGGCACGAAGGCAAACTGCAGGGATCCATCACCCGAGGGCACAGAGACCCAAGGAGAGCTGGGGAAGAGGGACCAGCCTGGGGAGCGGGTTGCAGCGGGGGACGACAAGCCGGCGACCGGGCTCCAAAAAGCCCCAGCACTAACGGACAAGCTCCAGGGGCCGGGTGATCCCCCGAGGCATCTCTCCAGCATGAGCAGCTGGGGAGGCACCTGTCCCCCCACTTGGCCCTGGGCAGGGTGACGGGGATGAGCCCGCCGACCCCGGGGAAGGGACGGGGAGGGTGAAACTGGGGGGGCCCCGTTTCGCCCTCCCCGTCCTTCCCCGGGGCCGGCGGGCTCACCCCCAGCAGGGAGGGCGAGCAGCGCAGCCCCAGCCCCATCCGAGGGGGCAGAAGGACCGGGAGGCCCATGAAGAGCCTCACACCGGGGCTGCAGCCGGGACCCTCCTCCCCTAACCCCGGCCAGGCCCGGCAACCGCCCGGGGAGAGCCGGTATCCGCGCGGGGAGCCCCACAGCCCGCCGAGGAGGAGGCCCGCGGCGCCTCATGAGGAGCCCGTGGGGCTGAGGGGCCCCGGTACCGCCCGCGGCGCCTC
>WAAD01018047.1:84382-101301 GCA_013389945.1 Fregata magnificens | reverse complement strand
TGCCGCCGCGCAGGAGCCCCGCCGCCCCCGGCAGACCGCGGAGCGGGGTGGGAGCCCCGTTTTCGGAGCAAGGCCCCGTTTTCGGAGCGGGGCCGGATGCGGTACCGGGGTCGAGGGGGCAGACCCACGCCGGGAGAGGAGCCCCGGGACACGACCTTCCCGGGGACTGACAGAAGCGCATCGATCCCAGCTGGTCCGTCCACAGCTGCAGCATCACCTCCTTCGGTAGTCATTGCTATCGCATCCCCAAAACGGCCCCAGCAGCAGGGGCACGGACCGCTGCTGGTGGCAGCAGTGGAGCTGCCACTTGTCCGCAGCAAACACGTCCCCCAAAAAAATGCATTTTCGCATGGCTTGCGTCTGACCTGCCCGCTCCCCTCCTCTGCCGCCGCTGCCTTCCCTCTTGCACACTTGACAAGCAACAGCCATGGCGAACAGGAGCCGCGGTGGCTGTTAAGTGATCCGGCTGAGCAGATGCAGTTTAAAATTACATTACGTGCCATTTCTGTAGCGCTGGCACCAGCCCACCAAGCAACACGCGGCTGCGCGAAGGCGGCACAACCGACGCCGGCAGCCTGAGTGCTGCACGGCCGTGCTAAATAACCCAAAGTGCAGCGAAATCCTCTCTCACAACCATGATTTCCCGCATTTCCTTGACTGCTGATCATGGCTTCTAGAAGCAGCGAATCTTTGCTTCCCTTCATTTTAACCGCCCCAAAGCTCCGACACGTTTCCGATGCAGGAAAGCACATTTCCGGGTCATTTTAGGGCCAAACACTTCTTTCATCTTGATCAGTGCAATAGGGCAACCCCCACTCTGTGTGTTTTGTGGCAGCTGAAGGTTGTATTTATATGATATCCTTTATTACGTGCTTGAAATAACTCCGGCAGCCAAGGGGAGGCACGAGCCCAGTTTTGAAGAAACCCCCAAAGTCTGGCTGGTGGGGGCGGGGGTGGAAGGAGAACGTGAAAATGGGGAGTCAGGGGGCACAGGGAGGAAGACAGTCCCTCTGTCCCTCTTAAATGTAGCCCAAAACCTGAGAGTTTTGCCTCTGCTCAGCTGGGGTGGAGCAGCTCTGACCCCTGGTTGCACCGTCAGCCCCTGCTCCTGGCCATCTGACCCAGCATCCCGTGGGAGACTAGGACGGGGCCAGTGAAGCTCACATCAGGGCAATGCTACATCCTCCAGCTGCCGCCAAAGGACCTCGGTCAGAGCATGTCCTTCTTCTCCCGGGAACCAGAATTGCTTTAGGAAGGCCCTAGCCTTGCCCCCCTCCTGCTCTGCACCCGGATCTTCCCATCTGGGCCTTTTTGCAACGACCACTGCAAGGAGCCACTCAACAGCCCAGCACCCCCAAATCCCAGCTCAAAAGATGTGGCTCTGCAGCCCATTTTGTACCCAGGGATGTGTGGCCACGTGCGTGCCCTGTCATCACCTACCACCGCAGACAAAGAACAGCAGACCCCACTGGAGCTGAAAAGGAGTGAGGTTTCACATCAGATCTCCCCCTCAGAAGGGGAAATGGGGCAGGAGAGGGGTAACGAACCACAAGCTCCACTGTGAATTTTATTAAGCAAGAAGGAATTTCAACAGCAAACCCACACGTACAAAGAGCCCTCGGCCTTGTGGCACCCTGCCCTCGCATCCGACAGCTCTCCACAGCCACTGGCAGTCTAGAGCACTGTTTAATTAACCCAGACAGCAATCAGCTCCCAGACGCAGTGCAAGCAGCAGCCACTACTGCACTCCCAGGATTCAGCCGCTTATTCACGATCGCGTCACTTTGTTGCCCAAGGAGGGGACGATTCCTATTGAAAACCCAGCGCAATCATGTGGATTTCAGCATTTTTGATGGGGAAGGACTACAGGGAGACACGGCAGACTGGGATCGGCTCTCAAACAGCCAATCCAGCAGGGATAATACCCAAAGGTAATTCCCTGCCTGCTCCCGTGGGCATGCAACCACGCACCGCCTTGTCTCCAAGGCGTGAGGCACATCCCATACAACCTACCAGGAGATCAGTCAGGCACCACTACAAGATGGGATTTCACTGTTGCACACACCAAACCTGCCCCTGGGCTGCTCTGTAAATCACTGGTTTAGCTCCAGGCCAAGGCGGCTCCAAGACTTTAAACCTCGATCTTCCCTGAGAGGGTGGGAGGAGGGATTTACCTATACAGCCCTAGAGTTGCAGAAGGCCGAGTTTGCTCCGGTGTGTTGTAAACCAGCTCTGCTCTGTCCCCACCCCAGCATCAGTACCGGAGCCGGCAGCCAGACCCAGCCGACAAAGGCATGGCAGGACTTGCCATCCCTCCACTGAATCACAAACAGCAAAAAGGATGGAGTTTTGTCACAGCACATGGAGGTGCTCCTTGGCCTCCACCAACAGGAGGGTGCCAGCTCTTGGCAGGAGAAAACTCAGTGCCTGGGTCCGTGGCGGCTGGTAGCAGAGCCACACTGCGCTCCCGGGCAGGAGGAGATGGAGCGCGGCAGGGGACGGCTGCTGTCTGCCAATGTGGATCCCCTGTCCCATCTCCGTACTTGAGCTTTCACACTCAAATGGCTGGGGGAGGGAAGATGCCGATCTCCTCCCGCAGGGACTCCACTGACTGCTCCCAGCGCTGCTCGTAGTAGACATTCAGGATACAGCTGGCATTGCGCCCGCTCCGAATCGCCCAGGGAGCCAGCTTGGTGGCCAGGACCTGCAGCTTTCTGGAACAAAAGACACAGACGGTGACAGTTTTGATTTCCATGTTTTGTTTTTGCTTTCCTTCTCGAAGTCTCCGGCAGATGCCAACCCCACACGTTCCTTGTACCACAAGCCCCTCCACCCCTCTAGCATCCCTTCTGCTTATCTCACAGGGGAAACTGAGGCACAGAAGAGGACGGTGTGTCGGGAAGGTTACAGTCAGGAGCAAACCCAAGACCAGACCTCAGGTTCTGCAGTCCCCAAACTGTGCTGGGCCAGGGAACGGCCGTCAGCGTGGTGAGGGTCCTGCTGGCCCTCAACACGTGCCCAGCCAAGGGCAGCCAGGCCTGGGCATTGCTCCTCCTGCCTGGCGCAGGAGATTCAGCGCTGGAAGCAGATGAAGCATCAGGTTCTGCTTCAGTGACCAGGCAAAGCCGTGCCTCCTGCTGTCACCGCTTCCCTGGGCCGTGGGGACAGAGCAGCAGGTTCAAACGAGGGATCCCTGACTTACTCCCTCCTGCAAACTAGCAGTGTCCCCTCTTCGTCCCCAGAGGACACCGGAAAGCGTCACCCAGGCTGGCGTGTCTCCAAGGCAGAGACTCCCTCCTCATCGGTCGGTGCCTACCTTGCGCTGAGACGGACGGGGCCAAACACTGCTCCCAGGACACACATGGGCAGCCCTGTCTGGATGGCTTCGAACCACTTCACCACGACTTCACCTGGGAGGGAGCAGGGAGGCTGTGAGCGGGCAGGGCGGCCGAGCCGAGGGCTAGGCAGGGCCGTGCAGTCCTGCAATGCAGGCTGCACAATCTGCCCCTTCCCGAGGATCGCTACACACCAGTCCCCTCTGCCTCTGTGGCAGGACTCGGGAACGCTTCCCAGGCCTGGCCGTGGCCTCATCCCATGCCAGGATGAGCCTCATCATGCACCACCCACCCGAGAGGGACAGCCCAGGGCCCCCAGGGGAGCAGCACCCCACTGTTGATGCCCCGCGAGCTTGGGAAACACCTTCTGGGCAGGCTGGGTCCCTGAAGATCTTTAGCAACGCAATTACTGAAGCCTGATCCCCCATGCAGCTCTCCCCGTCTCTCGGCACGGGACAGACCTTTTACAAATGCCGCCAGGTCTCAGCCAAAGCCTTCATAGGAGACCTGACATGCCGGTTCCCGCAGGCTCACCAGCAAGGCTCAACTTGCAACTTGCTATTGAGTCAGACGCAAAACGAGGGCAAAGGACACGGGGACGTGCAGATAAGGAGCAACCAGGAACCCCCCACTTCTGCCTTCACTCAGACCTTGCGAAACGTCCCTCCCTCGGTGTCACCCTCCCTGCCAGGCAGCAAACACCCACCCACCCGCCCAGCAGCTGCCTGCACCCAGGGCTCGGGCAGAGCATCTCCCAGCAGGGGAAAGGTGGCATCCCACAGGCTCTCGGTCACCACACAGCCAGCGATGCAGGACAGTGACAATGCAAACGAATGTCCCCACACAGCTCCCTGGGCTGAGGATCGGGGAGTCTGACCGGTCCAGCCTGCTCCACTCCTGGGAGAGGCAGCTGAGCACCATCAGTGGGGTTTGGCAGCGCAGCCCTCTGAGCCCGCTGCTGCTCACCTAGCATGTTGGTTGGCATGCCCAGGAGGGTGTGCATGAGGTCGTGCACTTCTCGGTACCGCTGGATCACGTATGCCAGCTCTTCATCATCAACAAACTTGGGCGGCATCCGGGTGTCTGGAGAAACCTTCTGCAAATCCAAAGAGGTCCAATTCAGCCCCTTCCAAACCTCAGGTTTCTGGTCTTGTTCTTTAATGAATAGAAATACGTGGCCCCCTCCATCAGCACATCTCCCAGCCCCTAACAATGGGGTCAGTGTCATTTACATAGATGAAAACCAAAGACTGCACAGCACTGGTGACACATCCAGCATCGTCCAACACCCAGCATCTCATCCCCCCCCCCGACTCCCTCTCATTCCTGGAGGGTTCCCCACAGGTTCCTCCATCGCTCCAATCTCCCTCTAAAGTGCATCCGTGCTCCCAGCACAGGGATCAACTACAGCCGTTTGCACCCTGTGAAACCCCACACTCACGTTGTCCTCCAAGAACCGGACGTACTCTCGGCCCAGCGAGCCATCCGGCAGCCCCCGCAGCCTGGCCATGTCCAGGGTGGAGAGACGGATGCGAGGCCGTTCCCTGAAAGCGAAACACAAGTCAGTCTCCCAGTGAAACCCACAGCGGGACATCCTGAAGAAAAGGAGCCCCTGAAAAGCCCCATCCCCTGCCTCTGCCCTTCCCGGGCATTTTCCTTGCATGGATCCTGACTGCTCACTGCAGCGATAGCACCGTCCTTATTTCTGTTGCTGAGGCTGGGACACAAATTGCTTAAAGGATCTACCTGAAGCCTTGGTAATAAAAGAGCTCTCATCTTGCACCCCTGTAAAACTCCGGATGGTAAAACACTGGTGTCCTCTGCACAACCCCCAACAACAGCTGGCCCTGGGGGAGCAGAGCCTTTTAGTGTCCCTGCAAAGCAGCCAGAGCTTCAAAGGAACAACTCTAAAGAGGGGAGGGAATTTGTTCTAAACGCAGGTTTAATTTCTCTCCTGCTCAGGCTTTCACCACCAGCCACGTGGCAGCCATGCACAGAAAGGTCTCTCCAGGTTGTTGGCAAACAGGTGCCCCACAGCCCTGGAACCAAACAAAAGCCCTTTTATTTCCATGCACAGGATAAATTCTTCCCATGATAAAAGCCCTGCAGTGGATCCAGGAGCTGTTCAGCTCCCAGAGCGGAGGTGCCAGGGAGATAAGCAGGACTCGCACCAGCTTTACCCTGGCTGCAGATGCTTCCTTGTGTATTTGGTGTCAAAGGGACCTCAGCAGCTTGGAGGATTAAAAAAACCACTTGTGTGCACAAATCGGGCCACTGCAAATCCCTGCAATACCACCGGGCAAGGTGCAGGTGGGGACATCTCTCCCCAGCCCTCGGCGCCTTTGCTGTCCCCTCTCCCTGGGCAGTTTCTCTCGGGCTCAGCCCCATCCTGGTGCTCCATGTGCTTTGCCAGGTCAGCGTCTGGAGCCAGGGTCAGGTTGCTCTGCACAAACCTACGGCAAAAAGCAGCTTTTCCCCAGCCCCTTCATGGTACAACCCGAACGATACACAAGTGGCAGGCGTGACACGTAACAAGGAGCCGGGAGAAGACAAGCAAATAAGCAGTAAGATCTTGGTTAATAAGAGACTCATGAAGTCCCTCCTGGTCCTCAGCCTTGCTATGCTCAACAAGTCCCTGCAGACATGGAAGCAAAAGTGATCAAGACTTAACAAGGAAGACAAGAGAAGTGGCCTCATTTCACAGCCTGGGGAGATGCTGCGGGCGCTGGGAAAGAAAGTATGGAGGTGTCTAAGGAGGAGGCGGACCAGTGGAGACGAAGTCTCCAACACAAAGAGATGCAGCAGCAGGCGCAGGGGAGAAATCCATGGACACGGTGGGTTTTCATCGCTGCTCAGCATCCACGTCCATAGATTTCTCCCCTGCGCCTGCTGCCGCATGTCCTTGCGTTGGCACCTGCCAGTACCAGCAACGAAGCAGAACAGACAGACAGCAGCGCTGAAACAGGGCTGGGTCCAGCAGCTGCTGTGCTCTTTCTTGACCTTAGACTGCCATGGGCCTCTTGTGATCGTTTAAAGTAAAATAAACAACTTGCAGGGTTAGAGCTAACAAAATGCTTGTGCATTCAAGCCGGTGAGCGCAGGGCTCTCCCTTCACGGAGCCCAAGGAGTGTGCTTGGCCTTGTGTCTCCCTCCCCACCACGAAACACACGCGGAGGGAGGGAGGGCTGCGGAGGGACGCACTGGAGGATGCGGTAACCTTCAGGGTGGTGTTTCATCTTGTCTCGCAGGTTGGGCAGGGCAAGGCAGCCCGTGGTCTCCCCGAGGACTGCCACCATGTCTGAAAGAGAGACCAGAGAATGACCCAAGAGCGGTTTTCGCAACACCCTGCTGTCCTCCGTTGGCAGGTGAAGAAACGGGGCAATGAAGCCCTTGGCCAGGAGCAGGCAGGAAGCCTGTGGCAAAGCAGGGACCCCAGGAACCATGGATCTTCAGCCTGGGGGCTGCTCTGCCCTGGTGTCACCCGCAGGGAGGGATGTAGGAGCAGTCGTGAGGCCTGGGAGACCAAGGAGGAATGAGATGGGGCTCAGTGGCATCACAGGGGGTCAGGAGGAGATCGCTGGGGGGTGTTTGGAGTTCCTCACCCCCTCTCTTCCACAGCCTCCTGCCTTGGCCAGGTCTCAGCCCTGCACCTGCCCCATTACTAAATGTCTCACCCAACAGAAGGAGAAATAAAGTCCCCTGAAAAACTCCCAGGAGACACGGGGCAGGATTTGCTGGACGTCAATGAGAACCCTGGGTGGAACGAGCTCCCCTCGCTCGCCTTACCGTGTCTGTAGGGGTCATAGAGAGCCATGAACGCCGAGCCGGCAGCCAGCAGCGCCTTCTGCAGCGGGCTGGTGGGGATGTGCCCGGGGTACAGCTGGTAGCACCCTTCCTCCTCCTCCTCCTCCTCCCCGCTGCGTCCATCCCGGGCCCGCGGCTCGGTGTGGCTCAGACAGGCTCTGCCTGCGGGGAGCAGGGGGTTACTGAGCCTGGCCGCCTGCAGCCCTCCGTGGAGCCGGGGCTTCGCTTACAGGGTCTGGAGAGGAGCGAAGGTTTGGGGCACACGGGCTCTTCCCCTCTGTCGCTGCCACCCCGCTGGGTCATGGCTTTGGAAAAGTTTTTATGGCCCTGGTTCAATGCTCTGTGCTCCCTCCCCGGGGAACGCCGCTGTCAGCCCGCAGCAAGAGGTGATGCCTGGGCTGGGAGTGGTGGAGGTCTCCTGGGTTGGGGGAGCAGGGAGAGCTGTGGCTGATGTTTTGGGGTGCCGGAGCAGGGCAGCCCCTGGATGGGGATCACGGCCAGCCTGGCCTCTACCTCCAGCACAGCTCACGTGGCACTGGGACCTCGTGCGTCGGCAGCCCGGCACGGGGACGGGCACCGTCTGTGGGGACGAAGGGACGTGCAGTCCGCATGCAGGCACAAAGCAGCTCCGGTGAGTGGGGGGCGGCGGGGGCCGTGGTCCTCCCCGCTCGCCCGCAGCGCTGGTGGCAGCTCACTTACGGATGGGGTGGACATAGTTNGGGGTGTGTGTGTGCGGTGGGAGCCCCGGGGGTGGCGGAGGCCGGGGCGGGCGCTGCGGACCGTCCCCGACGCCGTCCCCGTTGCAGTCCGAGGCCCGCGGTTCAGGCAGCTGAAGATCGGAGCGGGTCACCGGCTGGACGTGAAGGCCTCGGGAGTCTTCGGTGGGTCTCATCCCAGATCGGCACCGCGTCCCCCCGACTGCGAGGTGATGGGTTTCCGCGTGGGGAAGAAGCGGTGAACGCTGAGCCGTAGCCCCCCGGGTCTCACAACCCAGCTGGGGGTATAAATGCTAAAACACGGAAGAAACCATCCAACAAGACACTGGCGATGCCAGGAGCCAGGAGCGACCCCTTACCCCCAGCACGCAGGGCTTTGCTGTGAGACGCCAAGCTCCTGCCCGTGACACCATCAGCGATCTGCCACGTAACCCTCCGGCTCCACTCCACCACTTGAATTGGTTTTGCTGTGGCCAGCGTTGCTAAGCGTTTGCATCCAGGTGGAAAGTTCTGGGGAAATCCAAGAGCCCTGGTTACAGCCTTATAGTTTTAATGACAGGCAATAATTTGGGGGTCTAATTGCACTGCTCAGATATGACTTCTAAGGAGATATGGCCCTGTCCGGGGCGGGCCGGGGGGAGAAAAGTACCATGAGCATGCAGCGCTGTGTAAATGCACGTCAGTAACTTGCCGTGTGGCTGAATAACGGGTTCCCTGTCTTCTGTGTTTCAGTACTTGGCATAGGCCACGGGAACAAGCTACTCACTGATCTGTACAACTGCCACCTGACCAAGGTAAGAGATGGCTCTGAAGGGCCTCGGAACATCTGAGCGCCACCTCACGCTTGATCCCTGCCCCGGTGCCCCGGACTGGCCTTGTGGTGGTGATTCTGCTTTTGAGTCTCAAACCCACCAATGCTTTTGAGAGCTTTTCAGGGTCCAGAATTCATCCTTCACGTGAGCGTCCACACGTGGCCGTATGAGCAGAGGATGCTGCTGTCTTTCTGTGCAACATCATCATAGCCTACGCTTCCTAGCAGCTGCATGGCAGAGTGCTGCTACTTAATTTCTTGGGATATTTCTTTGATAAATTGCACTCTTTGCCCTTCTTCAAGGTTTACACTGTCGGTGGGCTGTTTGGCAAAGCCACTGATGACTTCTCAGACACAGGAAAGCTAGTGGAGAAGACAACATTTGGTAAGAAACTCAGTTGATGCGTTTTAAAAAAAACCCAGGACATCAAACAAATAGCATTTTAACTGCAAAGTATTTAACCTGGTAAATTGCACAAAGATAAAAGGTGTGCCTTAAATGCTTTCTAGTTTTTATTTGTACATGCAGCTCACGCACAGTCCTGACATCGCAGTCCTGTGCTAAATACAACCGCAATATATAGAAAGCCAGTATGAGTCCTGATCACGCTGGCTGCTACTGGATTGGGTGGAACCCAGATCTCTCCATAAACCATACCCAGAGATAGCGGTTAGAAGCTTTCATTGAATGGAACTCCTCAAACACCCGATAAGAGAAACTGGAGCCAACATCCTGAAATCAATTAAGCAAAATAATTTTTCCCTTTGTAGTCCAGCGCCGTGCTGCTCTGTGCATTACCATGGTACAGCCAGAAGTGACTCTGCTAAAGCCACCTCTCGGCAGTTCTCATCAGCACATTTCGATGTGACTGCCTGCCAAAAGGACAGTAATACCCTGATGGCGCATTTCAGACTGCTGTCTCTTTCCAGTTTCTGGATGGATAACTGAGACTGTTTCTACCTTAATATTTGCAGATCATATCACAAGGGAGAAGCTGGAACGGATTCTCGCTGTCATTCAAGGAACAAATCGTAAGGCCCTGCTGATGTACGTATCCAATGGGGAAATGCAGCTGACCTGATCCGACTGCCATTTGCTGGTCTTTAAAACAAATGAGATGATTTTGTTTGCCATAATCAAAGTCTTTAAAGGTTGGAGTGCTAGACAGGAACAGAGAGAAGTTACTCTGAGTGCTGTGTACTCTGGTGAGAGGTTGCAGTTATGTGTCCTCCTTGTATCCTGAAATCTCCAGCTATTTTAGGACCTATTAGCTACATTAGGACCTACAAAAATATCTTGTAGACATGACCAAGTACCTCCCCCCCGAACTGTGCTACACTACTGACAGTATATATAGCATTAAAATGTATGCAAAGACTCAACACACGGGCAGTTTTAAGAATAAAAATTGCAGCTCTGCTTTATTGGGGGTGGAGATATTTTGAATCCCATTGACGAGAAATACTGAGTGTCTGCTCTGCTCCTTTTTTTCTTTTTCCAGGCATTCTAACATTGATATGAAAACGCAAGAGGCATACGAGCTGGCTGTCAGAGGGTTGATTCGCCCCATGGGAAAAAGCCCTCCGATAATCACAGCAGTCCGATGCCTCCAGTTCGCGCTTCCAGAATTCCAGCTAGGTAGGACAAGTACAAAAACTACTGGGGAAGTCTGAGGATATATTATGGGAAATAAGTCGGTAAACTTCAGTTTCTAATTTGTCATTTAATGCAAAATGAGTTGGTGGGAACTTTGTATCAACATGTAACCGGTAATGCCTGCAGAAAATTTAATGATTTGTAGTTTCCAAAATCACAAAAGCATCTCCTCGTTAGATGAACTCTTTATTGCGGTGGAAAGGTTTTTTGGTAGGGCAAGATGTGGAACCTTCACAGTACTGAAGCTACTATAGTAAATCAAGCCAGCTGTGCACCTAGCACACAGGCTTTTCCCTGCCAGTTCCAGATCTAAGACTGAGGCAAGAAAATTTGCATAGTGAATACCTATGGGGCAAAATTCTTATCCCGATGTTTCAGTGTAATGCAGTTCAGTGTGGTTGGGTTGTTTTGTTTTGGGTTTGGTTTTTTTTTTGTTAAAGCATCATTTGCTTTCCTGCAACCAGTCTCCTACTCCTCATAAATTATTTGTCTTATTAAAAAGGCACCTTTTCTTATCCCCTTTGAAATACCTAAATTTCTACATTAGTCTCCTGTATCTATGGGTTTGTTTTCTAAAACATTCACTTTGGGAGGTGCTAGGACACCCTGCACTATTCCAGAAAATCATAATCCACCCGTGCTGTATCTTAAATAGTCTCTTCTACCAAACCAGTTCTTTCAGCATAACTGTGAGTGATGTCTGGATTTACAGACAAGGTCTGAGTTTGTGTCAACACTTTGCTGCTTCTGACGGAATCTCTCTGTCCTTCTAGAAATCCATTGCATGCATGAGACTCAGCAGTACCTCCGAAAAATAGTTCATGAGATTGGTCTGGAACTGAAATCATCTGCCGTGTGCACACAAGTGCGAAGAATACGCGATGGTGTTTTCACACTGGATGATGCTCTCCTGAGAACCCAGTGGAACCTGCAGAGTATACAGAATGCAATTTGGGACTGTCAGCTTAAAGTGAAAGCAGAGTTAGAGAAAACGCTAGGCCATCAGGATAAAAGTCATCTTCATAAGACAGATGCTGAGATGGCCCATGCTGCAGACAGCTGAGTGTGTGCTACGGAGGGAACGTCCACAAGCAATCTCTGTAGCACAATAACGCAGCTACATGCTGACAGCATGATGGACAGCAGAAGGAAAGAGGTTAATTGCAGTTCACTTCCACCCTTTCCTTGAGATGACTTTAATCAGAGAGGCATTTTTTTCAGTGACAGGCTGTATATTTTTTTTTAAAGCGTCACAAACAGTTCATTAACAGGAACTAGCTGTGCCAAAATTCCTGTTGACTTGGGGAACGTTAGGTTGCTAAGGGATATAAAAACCCATCCCCAGATTGTTTAGCAGCAGGAAATACAGTGTCTTACAGAGCTGTATTCCCTTGATTGTACCGATTTGTTTGTTCCTTGCAACTGGCAGCATAACTTACCTACTGTATGGATTTTTATTTTCCCTTCTGTTGTCCTGGAGTATTTTCTTTCCATTAGTCCTGCTTTCAGACACATAATAGCTGAAAATCAGACTAAAAGTGGGATGTGCAGGAGAAAACACAGCTTACACAAAGCAATGCAAGGAAATGGTTATATCCAGAGTAGGCGTGTGTGATGAGGAAAGAGGCTTGTAATAGGGACTGATGCGTAAGATACGCAAGAAATAAAACAGAAAGTGACCTAAAGGGAAAGAGGCTGTTTCTTGGCTCAGTACTCATCTGTGTGTACACCGACTCATTAAAAAAAGAGCGTGCTGCCTTTTTAAATTTTTTTTTTCCTGAGGAACCAAGGGTGCTCAGGGGTCTGTGGTATCCTCCTGTGCAGCAGCTCCATGCAGACAGCATGTACTGCCCTTCAGTGAAAGTCTGTAAGCTCTGTAATACCGTTTGTTTTCTGTTAGCTCATAGCCGGGTCTGACTTAGCAGAAATACACTTTCTAAATTTAAATTAAAAATCTGAAGTTAACACTTACCGTTACTACACTCTATTTTTCCAGCTATACACATTGTTAGGGAGTTTGGAGATTTACTTGTAGAAATCAGTAGGAGAGATTTGTTCTATTCCTCTTCTGGATTTGGAAAAGGCCAGCATATTTTATCCTCCAGATAGCTGTTAGGGTACAAGAATAACTGTGGGAGGAGCAGGAAGAGGGGCTGTGATGAAGTACCTAAGTGGCAGAGTCCAGTCCTGTCCTGAAGCATCCCAGGAGTCATTAATTTAGTCTCTGGAATCTTTCATTTGTTCTGGGTTTCCCTGCTCTGCACAGAGCAGCCAGAACAGCAGCGGAGTGTAGCTGCCACCACATGGCACGTTACCATGCCAGCTGTGGAGCCGCAGGGACTCCCCAAGGGCAGTTTGCTCTTACCTCAGCTGGTTGGTTCTGTGTGCGTTCATCTTCCATGGACAAGTGACTGGGGTCAGGGCACCTTCCTCGGACAACTGTCTTGCGCTAACTGAAGTGTAAACCCATCACCATGGAAGCGTGAGTTCTGGAGCTGGGCAGAACACTTGCATGGCTACAGCTGCAAGTTTTAATACTAGTGCTCCTAACGAGGAGGAGAAGAAAACATGGACTTCTCAGTCCTTAAATAACCTTCAGTAACTTTGGTAAATGGAGTATACTTCATCCCATGTGGCTTACACCTAAGGCAAACTGAAGGAATTTCTGTATGTACTTCCCATTTCCAGTTGCTTGTGCCATTGCCAGACTAACATTTTGGTTGGAACACTGCAGGCTAAACAAGTTCTTTCACACAGAAAGTACCAGCCAAAACAGCAATGTGGGTTTTGACAACAAAGTTAGCATTTCCCAGTTCTAGCCTTCTTGTGACTTTTTTCCTCCCCTTAAAACTACTCCAAAACACAGGAATTTTCCATACTTGGCACGAGGGGAGCTATGCTGGGGAGGATGTACCTGTAACCATACCCATGAGAGTCCATTCTTGCATGGCTGCATTAAATACCCTCCAGAGAAGCACAGTTGCACATTAGCAGGGACTTGCTTGAATGAACCACAGAATACAGATATGTTGTCTGTCCCTCTGCTCCACACCCCTCCCCAGGGCTTTTGTGGCAAAACAAGATACTTAGTAGTGATGTTTCTGCACCAGCTCCAGAACAGAAAAGTGCAAAACCAATTCTCTATTCTCAGCAGCAGCCTTTGTGACCATTTTCTGGTTTCCAACCACTACAAAGACAGATTAATTTGATTGAAATTTGGAAATAATGAGCAGACTGCAGCATGGGCCTGACTGGAGGCCGGGGGGAAACCTACTGACAGGAAGGTCTTAGAAGTAGAAATGGACAGAAGGACATCAAGCTTGAGTGAAAAAGGGACAACGGATCTGCAGTCAGCAGAGCACTTTATCACTTAGAACCGCACGAAGCAGCCAAATTTAGTCTGTACAGTCACCCTCAATCCTAACACCTGACACTGAAACATTCACGCTCTCAACATAATTTTGTGTTTAGGACACCGCTCACTTTCACAGTGACTCTGCATTTAGAAGAGAGTAAAGGTAATTCTGCACCTACCCATTACTTGGTAGTGCTGCCACACTGTCTCCATTAAGAGCCCTCAGAAAACATTTGAATAACAGATGTTATAGTTATCTCAGAATATAGTTTAAGAATTTGTTCCCAGGTTCATGCAATGTTTTATAGGCTCTTAAAGTGAATTACTGAGAAATGTGATAGCTGCTTTATTCAGACTGGACAGTTCAACACAACTTCACATTTTGCCATTTACTACAGAAATGATACAAAACCTCTAGATACCAGAGCAGTTAAGTACAAAAACGCAGAACACCCAGACTTACCCAGATTTGATCATAAACCAAAACAAAACCCCCAAACCACCACAACTTCAGCCTTCTTCCCTCGCTATTTCTGAGGGGTTTTTCTTTTCTTTCAAAGCAGCTACTACATGGCACATTTGTGTGCCCACACTTCCTCTACCCGTTCAGTAGTTGCTGCTTCCACTTGCAGATTAGCGTATCCAAATTGCCCCTGGATGTTGTAGAGAAGCAAAGGCTCGATGGGAAGAGTCTTAACATCAACCTGCATTAAAACCTCTCCAATAAAAAAAATAAAAATACTGTTGATCAGGTAGCAGACAAAATTATCCAAAGTCCTACATCTCTTTCCCACAAGCAGGAAACAGGTGATAGATTCAACAACTTTCATGTTCCAAAGCTTCTTAGAAATACGGCTGTTAACCCACACTCTGTTGCAATTCTACATGCATACTTCCGAGGCCACCTAATACCAGTTCTAAACCGATCTGACAGCAAAACGTAACAGCCCAGCAACAGTCATTTTTGCAGGACAGACTGCCAGTCTTCAGGTTCAACACTAGTCGCTAAGCTCCAGATCATATTCAGGGTAGAGCTGCTTTGTAGTAACCCCTCGGATAACAGCTAGAAAAGAAAGAAAAACCATTGCTTTCATTAAACAAAGATTAGAGCAGTCAGAAAAGTTGCGTTTTCCTCCCAGTGGCCCCTAACTATCCCATAGAACCTCCCATAGCTAAGAAACCAATCTAAGGTTTTGCAGCTGTGCCCCCTGCTTGTCTCAATGCTTTCTTTAAGCATATGAAGAACAAAACTAACAAGAACTAATAGGACTTATCAAATTTTGGTAATCCGTAACACAAACTAAAATATCAGTAAATGACAATTATTTCCCATGTTCAGTTCTAAAAACATGCCAAGAAAATAACGACAGAAGCGTTTGTGCTTGCACAAGTGATTGGGTAATATAAGCCTACAACTGAAGAATCTTTAAAACAGGCTCTGCCTTTACGGTGTAGTAGCTTCTCTCTGTCTGTATGAAAACATTGATTAAGAAGTTCTCTAATAGCCTTCCCCTTCCTTACCCAGCTTGCCTAACAGCATCTGTCCAGCATCTTTAATATCGTTATACTCATGGAGCAGAGAGATGTGCTTCTCCAATTCCTCCAGGCTGTAGCCTCTGCAACAATAAAGCCAGAAAGGTCAACAATGACACAGCAGGATTGCTGCTGCTGCTGCAGCATAGCGAGTGCTGCCGCTACCGACCAAGCACAGCAAGGATGTTTGAGATACCCAAACCTGGCACATCTAAAGCAGAATCTGAAAGCAGCAAGTACAGTTGCTGCAAGTCACAAACATGAAAGCTACAAATGAGCAGATCCTCATTTTGAGGGTTTTTGCCACATCAAGACTTATAAAAAACCAAACCA
Source organism: Fregata magnificens (assembly GCA_013389945.1). NCBI lineage: Eukaryota > Metazoa > Chordata > Aves > Suliformes > Fregatidae > Fregata > Fregata magnificens. The sequence goes on along the minus strand of WAAD01018047.1, from coordinate 85,757 downwards.
AACCAAAAAAAACCAAAAAAAAACCCCAATCCACCTGAAATCTCAGAATGAACTAGAAAGAAGAATAGGCTGTGGTGAATTCAACTTATATGTATCTCTAATTGGTAGCTAGAGGAAAAAATTAAGGAGGTCTGTTTATCTTTGAGGCTAAAAAAAAAAATCCCCCACAGCTTTTGGAACAGCCTTTGTTGTTCTACCATTTCCATTTTACGCACTACATATTATCTTAGAAAATATCACTCCTTCGCAACGAATAACCCACAGAGATTTCCCCTCTTTAAAAATCAATCAGCAATTTTATCTCAAAGCAGTTGCTAATAAGCAGCTGCCACAGTCTCTCATAAGAAATCACAATAAAACAGTTGCACTATCCTGTACATGGCACCCATCGTGCCAGAGTGTTCTTGCCTGGAAAAGATCTCTGCTTCTTGAACACAAAGGTTTAACCCACTCGCCTCAGACACAAAACAAGTGAACACTTGATCAAGATGGAACAAAAAAGGAAACAGTTTTATCTGGGACTTGGCAGGTCATACAAGTCATGATCTCAGTTTTAATTCTCACATGAACAACCTCTTCTGGTAGCATGATGTGTTGCAGCATCATGATGATTAAAATTATTTGTTCCCAATTTACACATAATGACCTCAGCAACATCTAGAGTAAAGTTAAAATCTTCTTATACAAGCTCCTAGTAAAACTTGTTTTGCGTTACCAATAAACCAGAAAGAATTCCCTCGCCTTTAACGAGTTCCATAACTCAAAACAACACTGTAATCAACATTGTACAGCACCATGATAAAAATGGCATCATAAGAGGTCAGCTTATAGCAGTAATTCCTGGTCCATATTTAATTTTAAAAACAAAAACAATTGAGGCATCACATTGAACATTGAGTTTGCCAAGGACATACTCAGACAATAACTGTGCAATCTCCTGGTCTAGAGCAAGGTCTTTCTGTTTCAGCTCTTCAATTTCATACCGCAGGGCTTCTTCATTGGTTCCATTAGGTCGGCAGGACCTCGGAGATGGGATCTGTAGAGCACAGAACTCATGTAACGCTCACTAACTCTGCACTGGATAAGATGCTACAGCACTGGAGAGCGCCGATCAGAAAATACACTGCGTGTCACCGGATAAAAAAGGAGAAAAAAGAAAAGGAAAAAAATATCTCCTGGGCAGGGAGGGGTGGAATCTCAGGTAAAATATTTATGAGTTTATGCAACGTCAGCCTGCTCCGTACCACGTCCTACAGCACTCCGGCCATTTACAGCGTAAAGTGAAAATAAAAAAATCACAATTTGGCTTTTAAGAGCCGCTCCCGGACGCCGCCGCGCTAAACGGCGGGGCCGGCAGTTCCTCGGGCAACGAGCA
>WAAD01018047.1:6431-82886 GCA_013389945.1 Fregata magnificens | reverse complement strand
TTTTTCCCCCGGGGTGGCTCGGCCCAGTCCGTCCCGGCGGGATGCGCCTCTGTGTCAAAGTCATACGAATGGGAAAGTGTCCTGGAGCAGTTCAGGCTTCCATTTTGAAATCCTCCGAATAATGGGATCCCTCTTCTTACTTATTTTTTTCCCCACCTTGCCTCCGCAGCGCGGCCGCAGCTGTGCCCTGCCTGCCCGGCATCGGGCGTCTGCGGGGGACGGGGCTGTTTTGCCTGAGGTGTGGCGGGGGGCTGGTGGAAGCGGGTAATTTACGTAACTGCCCGGGAGTCGCTTGGTTTGTGGCTTAGGTGTTCAATAACATACACAAAAATGCCGGAGGTCCTAGCAGGATTCAAGTTACAGTTTATCAGACTAGCTTTCCCTGGGTGAAATGGATATGATTTAAAAATCAGCTGTAGATTGCTTCTGCTCTTACTTCACAGTTATTACAGTATCTGTATTAATGTGTTATCCGTGGGGATTGTCATTTTCCTTCTTAAAATCTTTCACAGAGTGGAAGATCTTAGGCACTGCTTTTTCACTTTGCATTCAGGATTAATTGCCCTTTATTAATTTTTCCTTACTGCTCTTAGTTATAACCCTAAAAAAACCCAAAAATATTTCTTTTAATCTCCTTTTAGTCACAGTACGGAGTATCAGATTTTTTCCCAAGAACATCATTAGCTGTATACCAAAGTTGAACGTTTACAACTCTGAGCCTCTTGTCATAAACGCATGACACTTGTTCTTACTTTAGGCTTCTCTGGACTTGTTTTGACCCCCCCCTGCCCAGGGGACAGACTCTTTGAAGGGCGCTCCTCTTGTCCTTACACTTGATCTATCTTTTTACCCAGTGGAGTTTGGGGGTTTTTTTTGACATTATATTCATAGAAGGCATATTCTGTTTGGAATTCAGATTATTCTTTTTTCACAGCTGAAGGAATATCAGCAGAAGAATAACCCTGGAGCAACTGCAGGAACCAAGAAAAAACGAAAAACTAAAGAAGGCAGTAGACCCGAGACTCCCACCAACGATGACCGGCAGTCTCCAGAGAACGTGAGTGTCTCATTCTTTCTCCCAAATCATTTGCCACCTCCTTGTTCTTTGGTTTCCCGAACAACATGACTAGAGCCAGGAAAGGGTTATGCTGGTATAATATATGAATGGTGTAGATGCCTGTGTTGCCAGTGTATGAAGTGTGCTACAATAGTTGGCCACTACCTGTACTGGACGGTGCACGATAGAGTCAGGGTATGTGCCGAAGCGGTGTCTGATCACACAATGCTGTCGCGCCAACGCTGGGTGTGTCCAGAGCTTCTCTCTTGAGGTGTGTGCTCCTAACGAGCTGGAGGATGCCGGCTTCTTTGGCTACCTTTGATTGACATTTTCTCTCTGTCCTTTTCTGAGCCATTTCTCTTTCCCCTTTTCTTTCGCCTCCTTTAGATTCAGAACATTCTGAAGGTGCTGGTGTCAGACCTTAACCGCTCCAATGGGGTAGCCATACCCTCATTGGACAAGAGGAAGGTGAGGCAGTGCTCGTGTCCCTCGCAGTGACTCGCTCTCCCTACTGCATGCTTCGGGTTCTGTTTACACTGACCTTGATTTTTCGGATGGAGCCTTGTCCTGACATGTCCACTGTCAGTTGCTTGAGTTTTGTTGCTGTTTTTATTAACATGGAGCCATTTGTTACCCTGCGCTTCCATTGCTCGTAAGTGCTTGTTTCCTCCTGGTTTGTGTCAAACTTAACATGTGAAAAAGTGAACCTTGTCAAAAACTCTTCCTTGAGACAGCGGAGCTTTGGGCAAAACCAGGAATTTGGGGTGAGGCAATAAACTAACAACCGCTGAGGAATACTGCACTAGGGAGAGGTAGTGTTCTCTTAGTCTGTATTTCTCCTGTTCTGCATGTCATTGCTTTATTTCCTAGAGCCTCGTTTCTGAAGGGCATGCTTTTGCTCATCTCCAGGCAAGCAGCTGCCCTGAGTAAGCTGTCTAGTTATTCCAGCCAACCCATTTTATGACAGGCGATGAAACCTGCACAGGTGATGTACAGTCTGGCAAGTACCACGGGTTTAAATATGTTTAGGCAGGAAGTCAGATACTTCAAGTCAAGCATTTACAGGCTTTAGCGTCTTCACATTCCCAAGCTTCTGAAGAGGAAAGGGCAGGAAGTACGCCAATAAGCGATAGAAATGTGTTCAGGAGCAAATGTAAACAAACAGCCTTTTTTAAAAAGGTATTTCAGTCAGCTTATTTAAATAAGGCTCAAATTGTGATAGAAACTCGGGGAAGTAAAATTTTGTAGTCCAGAATTTTCTTCCAATTTTGTTGTACCAAAGCTCTGCTTTTCATTTTCACTTGCATCATTTTGGTAGCTTATTTCCCTACCATTATTTCACTCTCGTTGTCATAAAGTAACTCATTATTATATTTACTGCATATCCATGTGTCTCTAGCAATAAAGATAACTATAGTAGTCACCCGGGGTACCAGAGAGATGCAGTGAAACCTGCAAGATGGGATGGAGTTCACTCTGAATTGCCTTTGTATCCCTTTTCTCCTTTTTTTGTGTGATAATACAGCAGCAGTTCTGTCCAACACACAGAGTGAACAGCAGAAAGTTCCTCCAGCTGGCCCTTGTATGTGTAGGTTGCGTATCAGTAGAAGTCGAGTGACATGAAGACTTACTGCAAGATTTGTGGGTGCCGGATGTGCCTGTCTAGCGTCAGAAAGCATGTTTTGATTGAAGTTTCACTCTTGTCATGGGGACTGTTTTCACTTAGTACTCATAAGCTCAGTGTAAGTTAGATCTCAGAGAAGGAGACTTGTTTCACATTGGAGGGTGAGATGGAGATGGGCGGTCCAGTGCTATTGCTGAGATGCCATTTGGTCTTGCAGTGAAGACCTACCTGTGTCTACGGTTTTAGTCACGTTCTGAAAATGGAGAATTTATTACTTCTATTCATTCTTGTTTTCCCCAATTTTTTTTTTTTTTTTTTTCCTCCGCTTTCTTAGTGTGGAGAGATACGTTTTGATCCGATTGGCTGTTATGGAATTTGTGGATTATTCTGTCTGGGGTTTTAGGAATAATTTGAAAACTAATCTTTAATTGCAATACGTAATGAAAGAAAGATTTCTCTTCCCAGTTGCCGTCTTGTAAAAATCCTGAGTCAGGAAGATGCTGTTCAGAAACTCACTTGATGCTAATAGGGCAGAAAAGCTGATCGTTGGCATCTGAACTACTGCTGCTGTTGGTGTCTTAACGTGAGGCAGACCCCTCCTGTCTCACCCACTTCAGCTTTTTTGGCTGTGAAACACAGAAACCCCAACAAAATAGGAGCCTTTGTGTGAAAGCAAATGGGTCCTACTATATGCTAAGCTGAGCAGAATTACTAATGTTTTATTATACGTTATTAGAACCTCACAATGCATAATTTCCAGATAAGTGTTTTGCTCCTAACTCATTCTGTTTCCAACAAATTCAGCTGTTCAAATAGTTTTTTGGTTTTTTTAAAAAATTTATTTCAGAACTGCTTATATAGTGGAGGAAGAAGGAAGGAGTTCTTGTGGTTAAGGCACATTACTGGTTTTTGCATCTTGAAGCATTAAGCAAAGAGAATGTCCTGATCAGAAAAAAATTAAGGAAACATTTTGAGATGCACTGGGGAAGATACTCCTTCTGTCCATCTTATATTCTATATTGAGGAGTGTCTGAACCAATAAAGGCAAAGTACCCTGTAGCTGGAGGAAGTAAGGGAATTCCTGACCTTCCTATAAGCACCTAACATACATTGCTCTTTGAGTGCACAAGTATCTGTCCTGCTAAAAAGAAATTGAGAAAATTCTATTTGTTTCCCTCTGCAGTCTTCCAGCTTATTGCTTTCATTAAATCTGTCTTCACTGTTACTGTATTCTTGCTGCTTGATTCATGAATGAAGTGCTGAGCAGGTAAACAGGGAACGCCAAGAGAGAGATTCCTTGTTTCCTGTGAAGTGCTGAGAAGGAAGTGACTTAAGGAAGAGGGAACAGCAGAGAGCTGCAATGTATTGGTGGGGTTGAACGTTGACAGATGATCTAATTTGCTTCGTAGCGTTGTTAAATGATGACTTACCGGAGCTGGATGATGAAATAAACCAAATTGCCATAAAACACTAGAACACTGCTCTGGGCCTTTATGGCTCTCTGATGGTGTACAAGATGGATGAAATTGTCCAGTTCGCTGTGGCTTGGTAGAGGTGTCATCAGATGCTATTCATCCTCCCACGAAGGCTGGATGAGAACTTGCATTGCTGTCCAGAAATAGTTTTTTGGCCCTTCTCTTTCTATTTAGATTCTTCTAGTCATGGGATTCATAACTCCAGCAGGGCCACAGGCACCTGCTCCCAGCCACCCCGAGTTTGGCCTGTTCATAAATGTCCTGTTTCTAAACTTGTGGTCCATGGCATGCCACAAACTTCACTGAGTTTTAGATGGAGCCTTTGAGTTTGACTAACCCAGTTTTCAAGTAGTCACTAACCTGTTCTTTTCCATCTTAATTTGCATACAGTGATCCGTGTTTTCCCCAGACACATCCCGAAGGTGCTTTTCAAAGCAGAGTGACTACCATCTGGCTTTGCCCTTGCTCGCTTTTTGGCGACTCCTTTGCAGTAAATCTAGTGTGTGAACTTAGAGTTGGGTGACGTTATTGCCCCATGTTAAAGAAGCAAGTTTGATTATGAGACACCGGTTCTTCAGACTGGCTCTGAGAGGGCACAGGTCTGGGACAGTGTTTGTTCATGGGTTGATGCAGTCACCTGTTTGCTCTGGGGAGAACACAGATTCCCTTCCACATGTTTCTAAATGATTCACGGCTCACATCTGTCTAGTTTTCACAGGCAGATCACAAGGTGATGTGTTCATGTGTGTTTTCTTTCATTTTGCATGAAGGCTGTAATTCCTGTGATGTGTTTTGTGACAGGCATACTTTGACAGTGATGTTGCCACTCGTAATGCTGAGCAGCTTGCTACCGATGTCCCTGTGCTATCTAACAGCAACAGTCTACCTAGTTGTGGTTCTGTTCTGCCTGCTCCTGGGAGCATGCAGCTGACACAGGTTTGTGAATCATCATGAATATTGCCATTGAACCACCGAATATTGGTTAGCGATACCACACTTTTTCTGAGAAAGATAATCTTCATAAATATGACGTGACTAGTTCAGATTTTCTTCTGTTAAAAATACTACATTCTCCGCTCTCCATCTAGTAGTCATCATCTGTCTGTGAGAGCAGAGAGAGTACTAGCGTGCACATGCCCCTGCGTCTCCCAAATCTGCTATTTTGCTTCCCCTTCTCTCCTATTTCATTAGCAGTAAGTGCCCTTAATAAGACAGAAGGTCTCCAGTCAGATCAATCTGCATTTCCTTTCACTGCTTAAAGATTCAGTTGAAGTTTTTCCCAGCAAAGCAAAGTGTTGATTGTACTGATAAATAGTAACAGCAAACATAAGGCCTGTAACACTTAAGTTTCTCCATTCCAAGAAACCTGGGCTCGCACCACTCAGAAATTATGTGTAAGCCAGGACTGAGTTTTAAGTTCATCTTTCTTTGGGAAGCAGTAATTACAGGTACTGTGGAACCTGAGCCCAGATGTAATCAAGTCTTAGTAACATATTCACAAATGTGACTCCCATCTTCTTTTACAGGCGTGTAAATTTTTGTGTTTCAATCCACAGATTCATGAAGCTGAGGATCATAAAAATGCTTTGGATGAGAACAGGTGAGTGTCTGTGTTTGTTTATCAAACAGCTTTGCAACAGGATCCCAAAGTGTCCGACAAATTAAGGTTTTATTTCTCCCCAGTGCTGTTCTGATTTGGGCAGTTCTCTGGGAGAAATTTTCATTGCAAGGTCTTTCTTTGTTCCCAGGTCTTTCTCGTCAACAGAAAGTCTCCGCCAGTTGTCTGAACAACTCAATGGCCTGGTTTCTCAGGTATGGCCTCATTTTGATCCATTTGTCCTATTAATTCTCTTGATGTTTGATGTGGAGCTTTAAGCAGTCAGCTCAAGAAAACACTCTTGAATCTCAGAGGTGTCTGCAGACATCCTACTAAACAACAAGATATTTAAGCATTGAGAAGCAAAAACTCCTAGTTTAGGAATGTAAAATTTCAGCAGTAGGAAGAAGAGCAGAGTGGGATGAATGAACAGCATGTATTCATGGAAAGATGTACTCTTGATTTAGTGGAAAAGAATCTGAAGTCAATCTGCATAATTCACATCAGCTTGTCACAGGGGCAGTCTGCATCTATCCTTAGCCAGAAAAGTACATTTTCTGTACCTGTCTGTGGTACTTTGAAGTGAAAGGTGCTGTAAGAAATGTTATTATGATAGTCGGTTCTTACTGTATAGTGATTTGGTGCCTTGGGGAATAAAACTGACTTACTTGCCTGGTTTACTTCTAGTCTACATCGTATGTGAATGGGGAAAGTGCTGTTTCTTCCACAAATATTAAGGAAATGGAAGTAAGTTGTTTGCAGTCTGACATTTTTTTTTTTTCCTTCTTCTTATTTGCTACTGTTGGTCATTTATGGGGACTGTGCTTACAGCAGTGTTAGTGAGACCTAATTGAATGCACAGTTCACATACATTGCTGTCTAGTATTGTGCTGTAATCGGGTAGCTGTGGTCAACAGTAGGAGGGAGGTGTTGGAGGTGTTTCCAGTTTGGGGACTGGGGATAATCTGGGTTCCATGCAACTGCAGTTCTTATCTCTGATTTACTTTTATGTCAAAAGGAAGCCTTGGCAGAAATGGATAAAATATGTTGACATCTCAGCTGCTTTTGTTGAAACCATAGATTTTGTTTTGTTTTGTTTGGAGAATCTGATTATATCAAACTGTAATAATGATTTATTTTTCTGTCCTTTTTAATTATTGCTTTTTTCCTCCCCTCCTCCTCTTCTGCTCCTTCCTTTTTCTCCTGTCTGCATGTGCCCATCAGACACGTTACCAGGAGCTGGCAGTAGCCCTGGATTCCAGCAATCTAACTAACAAACAGCTCGTTACAAAGATAGAGGAATTGGTAAGAAACAATCCAATCGACCAATTTGACATTCTCTTTGCTGCTCCTCCATGCTCTCTGGGTGTCTGCAAGGTTATGGGTTCTCTCATAGTGCCACAAGGAAGGCTGCTTACAGGGCACTTTGTAAGGAACAAAATGGGCTGTATGGAAAACCTGTTAAGAGGATCAAAGTCTGAGGCCACTTGTGAATGTATTGGCTCATCTGAGGAACAAGAAACGGAGTTTTCTGGTTTCTGTTTAAGCGTGCTCTGTTGGTCTTGTCATGCTTTCCCTGGATGATAAGCATCCTGATAAAACAGCTATTTCCTGGTCTGAATCCCTGAAATACAGAATTCTGGTGCTGGCAGCAGTGTGAAAACCTGTTTCTGCAGGTGGTGATGCTGTTCTAAATATATCGGCAGAGTGGGAGCAGTAGGTCTAAGAGAGAGCCTGCGGCTGGTTTCTGATCATATCCTCAGCTTCTCTTGGCACGATGAATGAACTGCTTTGTCCTGTGGCCTGCATGGATTCCCGCCGCTGCTTTTCAGCCTTCAGCTTTAACACTGCAAGAAATGCAGCTACGTGGACTTGTTTCAGTCTGAAAAGAGCCTTTCTTGTGTGAAATACTTCTCCCCATTTTATTCCTCTCTCCAACTACACTTTTCCCAAAGTTCAGCATTTCTCAGTGTACCCCATGACCCCTCTTGTTGTTTTACTTTTCGTTTTGGGTTATTTTTGTTCCATTCTGTTTCTTTTAGTCTTTTAGTTGGGCTGCAGAGGTACATGGTATAGCGCACTACCTACCCAGGATTCTCCTTGTTTGCCTGCTTTTCTGTTTGCCTGGAACTATGTAGGGCCTTTGCTTTTCCTGGTTATGTTGTGCACTGGCATTGCTAGAATCAAAACCTCTAACTCATCGCTCTTCCATCTGTGGTCACGTTTCAAAATGTGTTGTAGTAGTAGTAAAGAAACAGCTTGGCCGATGTCCACTCTTTGGGAAGGGGAAAAAGTACTAATTATGTAGTTACTTACGAGGCATCTGTGAGAAAACTGCCAGGGGGACAACAATAGCAAATGGCAAACTCAGCAGCAGTTTGTGTGGCAGCCTGGGTAGGCAGCTGCCACTTTTGTCTCCTTCACCCCATATCTAAAGATGCATTATGTACAGCCAACAAATCTCCAAATACTTGGAATCACAGATTATCTAAAGTTGGAAGGGACACTTCACCCGTACGATTGAAATTGGCTAGGATGGAATTATCCCTTTTCTTTGCATTTGGCCTCAGCTCTTTCTCATGCCACCTTTTGCAGAAGCCTGCCAATGTAAGTGGGGCTCTGCATGACTTAAAGGCCAGTTGTTAAGTGGGATAAAGGTCTAAGGTCTCAGTTAAAGGAAGAGACTATGGGTTTTGTTTGGGGTTTGGGGTGTGTTTTGTTTTAAAGCATTTTTGGTGATTATCCTAATACACCAAGATTACTACGATTAATTTCATAGACGTGGGATACAAGTTTAACTGAAATTGGTGGATGCTCAGATATAAACATACAGGGGTTTCAGTAGTGGTATTTGAGAAGAACTGTGGTATGTACTGAGCAATGAAAAACATATCTGGCATATAAAGTATATTAGTGAAGGGAGCCCCAATAGCTAAGATGAACTTCCTAGTCTTCTACAGAAAGGATGATGGAAATTCTCTTTGCATTAATTGGGCATGTATCCTACTTCATTAAAGTGAAGATGTGTTTCAGCAGAATGAAAGTATTTTCTCTTAATACTGGCGCATCAATTTTCTTCCGCAGAAACAGCAGAACGAAGAAGCAGTGAATCAGCTGGAGAAGGTAAAGTGTGTCCTCTTTTTGGATAGATACAGAAATAGGCATCTGTTTCTCTGAGGAGTAGAAAGCATAGTGGACTGTGGCACAGGCCTGTGTGATCTTGTCTTATGTTAGATTCAGTTGCATTTGCAGCATAAGGTTGCATATTTTGACTTCATGAGTTAGGCCTGGCAGGTAGCATTCTTATTTTGACAAAAGCTAATATTTAAATGCTCAAGTATTGGAGGAGTACAGTGGAGGCAGGAGATTACAGTTTAAGTCCTTGCCAGTAGCTTGCATTCCAAACATTGCCACATTTATGCTAGCAGTGATTGCGCTATGCTGTCATTGCCATTCTGGGATGGATAAATAATGACATAGTTCAAATAAGGAAAGACTGAAGTATGTCTTTAAAAATAGTGGTATTATTTAGAAGCTGGAAGTACTACCAAGGAATCACTGCTTTTTAGTTTGACATAAAACAAGAAGGGTTAACTATTTACACTTTTGTGCTGAATAGGCATTGTTTGTTTATACAGGAAAAGAAGGAGTTTGAACAGAAATTTTCTAAAGAGCAAGCAGCACTGAGGGAACAGCTACAGGTAAGGCAGAGCCTCCATTACAGTAATATCACCTGGCTTCTGCTGTTTTCTGGATTACTGACCACTCATAGTCTTTATCTTGGAAGCCATGAGTCCATTCCTTCAGGAAAACTGGGAGTCAGTCAGCCAGACTGTACTTAACTGCAAGAGCTCTTTACCTTTACTGAATTATCCTTTTGTGGCAACAGTGATGTTGCAGTTACAAGCAAAGAAGTTTTGCACTGAGCTGATTTTCCTTTCCCAAAGGTTCATATCCAGACTATTGGAATTCTAGTTTCTGAGAAGTCTGAGTTGCAGACAGCCCTTGGACATACTCAACAAGCTGCACGGCAGAAGTCAGGTAAGTAACTGTGAGCACTCCAGCTCAAGCTGTTGGTTAAACTGTGGATTTCAAGTCACAGACATGATAGTTGCTGGCAGCCAGCTCACAACACTCACTGACTCCTTAATGAGCAGTACTTGGCACCGTCACTGCTTCTGTCATCGTAGCTGCCCCCAAATGGGAGCATGTTGATCCCATGGCAGTTGAGGTTCTTTTGTGCATTACTAAAGCCTTGTCAGCCCTGTTTGGGCCTGGTGACTACCCCAGACTGTTCCTTTCTGACTTTCTTCTGATTCTTTTAAAACTTTGTTCGCTTTTCTCTGCCCTCCCTCCCACACAGCTGTCATGTGAATGTAGGTTTTACCCAAGCCTTTCATTCTGAACTAAATTTGAGCAATTTATTCTCAAAAACCTAAACAACACATTGTCTATTGTCCTGCAAAGGAAGTTTCATCATCTCCCTCTAAAAGTGAGGAAGGTAGTTACAGAGAGCTTTACTGCCCAGAGTTGGTAGTGATTCACCTGTAGAGCCAGGAGTGGAACCAGGTCTACTGATGTACAAAGCTCTGTGCTGCCTTAAGAGCTTGTTGACAAAGTAGAAAGTGCTGTTCAGCCAGTTCCAAAAAGCTCTTTGTGGTCTAGCCTCAACTGACTCTGCTCTGACTTGTTCAGGAGAAGCTGAAAACCTTGCTGCTCGTTTACATTCATCTCGCCAGAGGGTATCAGAGCTAGAACGTACTTTGTCCTCCATCTCTATGCAGCAAAAACAGTCAGAGAAGGTAAGAGTCACCTCTGTTTACGCTTAACCAGCAGCTCTGCCTTTGGCTGTTTGCTTGTCACCACTCTACTGCAAAGTCTGTAGTCCCTGCTTAGAGAAGAGGCAGAAATTAACCTTGTTAATTGCTAATTAACCTTGTAAAGCCCTGTATTCTCCACGATCAAGGCAAACTTCATTCAGGTTTCTGTGACCACTAATCATATGATCTAGTTGCTGCCTTCAGATCTGGCACCTTACTTCATTAGTCTTGCCAGCTCCACACAACAGAAGTGTCACTGAGACCTTGTCCCAGGAGGGTCTCCATCAAACAGAGACTTTACTATTGATATTAATCCAGAAGTTTGCAGAAATAACCTCATGTTCAGTTAGTGGCATCACATTTGAAAACACTGAGCAAACTTATTCCTGGCAAATTCAGGAGGTTCTAAGCAAACCTCTCCTGAGGATTTTGCCAAAATTACGACCTTTTTCCACTTCAGCTGATCTGCTCAAGGTGAAATGAAGTATTTTTTGAACATCTTGTTTGTTTGGCTAAAGTCTGTAGATGAATCAATAATTGCCTTTTTCTCCAGCATAATAAAGAGTTAGTGAAGGAGCGAGACAACCTGAAACTGGAACTGTACAAACGAAGGTAAGTCCATTCTGCTTGTTACTGCAGAGTAACGCTACTCTTCTCAGTAGAGCCACAAAACATAATAAGGGGCACAGACCGCAGGTGGTGACTTGGGAGGTTGGATACTCAATTTAAAAAAAAAAAAAAAAAAGTCACTAGGTGTGATGTTTCTGTGATTGTAGCTGCTATGAAGAACTGGACTGTAAATTTATGACATGGACATCAGCAAACCCATAGTACATATAGTGATGCCACTTTAATTTTTTGTTTGTTTCAGCAAAAGTAGCGAGGAATTAAAGCAGCAGAATTCAGAGCTGTCAGAGCAAGTTCACTCCCTGGTTTCCAAGAACTCAGCTATGAAGTTGGATATGGAGGATTTGCATAAGAAACTGGAAATGGCTGAACTGATGATTCAACAGGTAACTCTAATGCTTCTGGGATGTGAGGGTAGATCACACTGATCAGTGAAAGACTTTGTTTCTGACAGTGGGGGCAAGACTTAACTCTTGTTTCTAAAGGAAGGCACAAAATTCCATCAAGACATCCTCTTAGTAAAAGGCTTTCAGTGAGGCCCTTGAGGAACAGAAAGTTTATATTCTAAGGAGTTGGAGCAGTAGATTGAAAGACACTGTGACATTGGGCTGCTAAAAGAATGTGATACAATACCAGAGAGGGTGACTGAACATAACAAGTGTGAAAAAATGGTGACTTTTCCTGCTTGTATCTGTTCAGCATTTTGGTTACTCAGTTGTTGTGCAGTCTCATTGAGAAAGCAGTTGAGTAGGGGTGGCGTTTGTACCCACCCTAGCAGAAGGTGGTGAACTGGACAATGGCAACTTGAAGGTCAGCTGGGGAAAGTTAAGAGAAGCAGCCAGTTAGAAAGGGAATGCATGAAGCCAGCTGTTAGCAGTTCAGAGAGCAAGCTTGCTGTTAAGGTGAGCCTGTGAGGGAAGAAACTGCTCTTTTCCTTTTTTTTTTTTCCCCCTTTTTTTTTTTTTCTTTCTTTCCCCCCTCCCCTCCAGAAAGTGACTTAAGTTACCCTTGAAATAAAGCCAACTGCTACTCTTCTGGGAAAAGTACTGTGTCTCAACTGAACCAGCCTTGCTACTTAGTCCACTGATATGTTCCAGACATCGGCTTTAAATTCTTGCCATGTTTGACAACCTTTAAGATCACAAGCTTTTATACCATCTGATCTGCCTGTATAATACAGACTCTGGAAATGCACAAAGTTTCCAAGTCAAATGATTTGATTAAAGTGCATTTTCTTAATTAAAAAAAGTAAATATAAAATTGGTAGGGAGCAGCTGCCCAGTTCAGCCTGTTTTACAGGGCTAAAATCTAAGCTTTTTGATTTTAATCCCCTTTTTGTTTTCATTGAACTTCACTGTGAGTTGGAGCACTTTAAAGAACTATAGAAGGTTACAACATGGATCATGTGGCAGGTTACTAGCAGGGGAAAGGCTATGCAGAAATTGAGTATTAACATTTTGCCACAACTTTTTGATTTTTGTTGGCAGTTCTCAAATCAGGCAGGGAGTCTGGATGCAAACCAGCAGTTGCAGATGGCACTGGAGGAGAAGGTGAGCCTGGAAACCCAGGTTACTCAGGTAAGAGGTTGTATGAAATACGATCCAAATCTTGATGTCTGTAAAGAAACTTGTGTGGCAGAAGAATGCAGCCTGAGCTTTGCATTAACACTGGTTTCTTCAAGCTTTATCCCTTAAGCAGTCACTGCCAAATTTGTTTAGCCAATACGATTTTCTTCGTGTTTTATTTTGTTTCTAACAGCTCTCAGAGTCACTTCACCAGCTCCAGGCAGAAAGAGATCAGTATGTAGAGAAACTGAAGGAGGAGCGGAGCATTTGGCAGCAGCGGGTACAGCAGCTCTCTGAGCAGGTAACATCAGGGGCAGTATCATAGCTGCTTTTGGCAAGCACAGGCAGGAGTAAATGCACCATGAGCATTGTTTTAACTTTCACTTGTGTGGCCTTGCAGGTCCACACAATGGCAGAGGAGAAGGAGAAGCATATGGCCCAAATTCGGGAGCTGGAAGCCAATGTTACAGAGCTGTTGAGCAAATCAGGTAGGGCTTCCAAAGTGGGGCTTCATGCTGCAGAGTACTAGCTGGTTAACTGTCCACACTGCATAGGAACTTCTGCACAAGAGGTGCAAGCAGGTCTGATGCTTTGAAGCCGTGAAGGCATCTGAAAGCCTGGTGACCCAAAGAAACCTTTCATTCTAGCAAACAGCAAGTGAACTACCTCAACTAATTGACCAGCAGACTGTTTATGTCTTTAGTATCTGCCTGACTGTACTGTCAGCCTCCCTGGCCCAGGAGTTTGGGGAGGCAGGGTGCTCTTGCTAAGGCTGTGAGAGAGTTAGCAGCACATGGCAGGATGCTGTGCTTGGTTTTGGGATTGTTTTGCTCCTTCGTTGCTCTCAATGCCCTGCAGCGAGGATTGGACACTGCCAGCTGGTGATACCTTCTGGGTTATAGAGCCCTATAGGTTGGGGTACGCTTTGTGTATCTAATAGTGATTGGTATTACACAGCGATTTAGCCCTTTGACTGAGCTGCTTTTGATTCCATTTCCTCAGCAGTTAAGCCCATGGATATTGAGCCTTCATCACCAGCAGGGCCCACAGCAGCTGAGCTGAGTCTGCAGGAGGAGATCCAGCGGCTGCAGCAAGAAAAGGAGGAACTGCATGGGCAGTACCAGGCCCAGGTCCGGGACAATGAGCAGCTGAGCCACCTCAACCGGGAGCAGGAGGAGCGGCTGCTGGAGCTCGAGAAGGCTGTGCAGCGTTACAACGAGGAGTCTGTGGACAGACAGCAGATCCTGGAGGACATGCAAAGTGACAAGGCCACAATCAGTAGGGCACTGAGCCAAAATCGGGAGCTGAAGGAGCAGCTGGCTGAGCTGCAGAATGGGTTTGTCAAACTGGTATGTCTCTTTCGTGTATCTTTTCTCACTGTTTCACTCACTGGTGCAAACCTTTTGTAGCACAGATGTAAAAGACCGGCAGAAGCATTATCTGTCTCTTGTCCTCTGAGGCTATGGATGCTCTGTGTCTTCTGTGATACATATTGCCATGCCAGGAGGTTTCCTGTAATTCCTTACTCCCTCAGGTGCTCTGGCAAATGAACCAATATCTTTGTCCAGAGCAGTTTCCTTTTCCCTCTCATCCCCTGGCAGTCAGGCTGTTTCTTTCCCTGAGTATTCCTCCTGCCCTTTTACCCTTGAAGATACCCATTTTCTGTTCCCTGTATTTGCCCATGAGGAAGACATTCTCAGCAGTCTTCTCTTGCTGCTGTCATTCTTATCCGTCCTAGAGCTGAATCCTTAATCTTGCTTGCTTCTCTCAATGTAACAGCTTCCCCTTTGGGGCCCTGGCAAACTGACACATGGTCTAGCCACTGGTTTCTCTTTAGTCCTTTCTGAACTCCTTGTTTTTGAATGTCTGTGGCTCTGAGATTTTCATACCACCCATCTGCTTTGGAGCTGACAAGCTGTGTGATGTGCCAGGCCTCTTCCTGGCACTGTCCCAGCACTGATTCCCCTGACTCTTTCCTTGCTCTTCTCCCGTCTTCTGAACCATTCTGCAAGTTATTTACTGCCCTGAACAGTCAATTTATGGCCTTTAGTTACACCCCAGAATAAGACAAGGGATGGCATTCTGTTGTATCGGGAATGAACATGGTTTCTTAAGTGTATATGTTTACGGTGGTTGGGGCAATTTCCTTATACAGTGGTATTTGTCTTGCAGACAAATGAAAACATGGAGGTTACAAGTGCCCTACAGTCAGAGCAACATGTAAAGAAAGAGCTGGCCAAGAAGCTTGGGCAGCTGCAGGAGAACCTGGGGGAGGTCAAAGAGACGGTAAGCAACAGCTGGTGGGATGGCAGGGCAGGTACATAGCGGTTTATGCAAACTGCTGGCAACTTTCCAAACTTTGATGGAAGTATGGAAATCGGTATTGTAATGATCAAGCTGGGAGCCTTCCCCCATCGTCTGCTGTCTGATGTGGGGGACCAGCATGTGGGGGCAGATAGTGGCTGCCTGCCTAGTTGGTGGCTTTGGGGCAATGTTGACAGTTTGGATCATGTCACAGGGATCAGCTTTTCTGGCAGAAATGGTTTGATGTGATGGTTCGATCTTGTTATGTTAGCTGGAACTGAAAACACAGGAGGCTCGGGGGCTGCAGGAGCAGCGGGACCAGTACTACAGCCACTTACAACAGTACACCGTGGCATACCAGCAGCTGTCTGCCGAGAAGGAGGAACTGCACAAGCAGTACTTGCTTCAGACACAGCTTATGGACCGGCTACAGCATGAGGAGGTTCAGGGGAAGGTGACAGTGGAAATGCACCTAAAAGAGCTGCAGCAGACCAAGGTAACAGTAAAAAGGGGCAAGTAGAAAGACAGGAGAAAAAGTGCTTAACTACATTAAGTATTAATTAAGCAAAAGGTTGGACCAGATGATCCCTTCCAACCTGGGCTGTTCTGTGATTCTGTGATGACATCCTGTGCAATACAGGTGAATGATACTTGTCTGGAGCAGAAGCGCTGCTTTTTTTTGTGTGCGTGTGGTGCTACTGCCTGAAGATGTAATGACTGTTTGCAGTCTGGCTTGCGCAAGTTTCGGTGATCTTCTGCTTCTCTCTTGCAGGAAAGTCTGGAAGCTGTAGCTAAGGAAAACAAAGAGCTGCAGGCCCAGATCAGTCAGTTAGCAGCAGACCTGGATGGCAGGATTTTGCACCAACTAGATGGTGAGTAGCT
Source organism: Fregata magnificens (assembly GCA_013389945.1). Taxonomy (NCBI): domain Eukaryota; kingdom Metazoa; phylum Chordata; class Aves; order Suliformes; family Fregatidae; genus Fregata; species Fregata magnificens. The sequence goes on along the minus strand of WAAD01018047.1, from coordinate 66,935 downwards.
GCAGCTGGTCTCCAGGAAGGAGGTAGTGCTGAGCTCTCTGGGGTATTACCTCTTTGTTCATCTTCCTCCTCTTACAGGAGACAGAGTTGAAAGTGAGGCAATGACCGAAGAAATCCAAAAATCTTCATTTGTCATCCCAGAGAAGTTTGAAAGCCATGAAGAAATGGTGAGTCTTCAGGGGTAGAAAAGCCTTTGGTTTTAGTTCTAAACAAATGTCTAGAAAAGGAGGCAGGTGAAATTGCAGAGAGGTTCCAGTGGGTGCATGGAGTAGGCCGTTTATCAGCTGTGATCCCTACCAGCTGAGGCACAGTAATGCAGGAAGTGTAACAGTTCCTTGTGCATAGCAGCAAAAACCCAAGACTTCTGCAGCATCCTTGCAAGACAGGCTGGAAGTCTGGCAGTGGCTTTAATTATGAAGACAACTCAGCTGGCAGAGTAGCTCTCTAATTAAGATGATGATGTCCTCTTTAGTTTGGAAGGCAATTTGGAAATGGTGTTGAATATCTACTGGATTTTTCTGTAAGTGCAGTCATAATAGGAAAAATACTGTGATCAAACAGGTATCATGAGAACTAGTATTTAACCTGCATATTTGTACTACTTGGGAATGAGAAAAGACACAGTAGTTGCTGCCTGGTTTAGTTGCAGGGCTTCGTACCCATAAATAAAATGGGGTAAACTGTTATTCTGTTTGTCCTGAGATGCACAATTGATCGTGCTTTACACAGGAGAAGCGCTAATGTGCATACTCTGCATATTCTTAGGTCGCTTTCTTGACATCTGCCGTGTCCCAAGTGGAGAGGGAGCGAGAAGATATGAGGCAGCAGCTGGCTGCTCAGAAACAGCAGTGCAGAAGCCTCCTGCAGCAAATAGCAGCTCTTAAGCAGGAGCAGCAACATAACGTCATGCTGGGTGGAGGTAAAAATTTGGTGCAGTTTGGGGACCGTGTGAATATGGAGGCATGCCTTGGCCAGCTGCACTGGCGCCTGTGAAGCAGATCTACAGGTTTTGCGAGTGCATCGTGTCCAAGGAGGAACTGTAAATTACACATGTCCCTTCCAGATTCCACTCTGGATACTGTTCCAGTGGAGGTTCATGAGGCTTTGAAAACTGCCATGGAGAAACTACAGGTAAGCAAAGGATCTCGTCTTCTTTCAGCCCCGCTACCCTGCTCAGCTAGACTTTCATCCAGTGTCAGACTCTTATAGCACACACAGACAAATTGTAGGGGGATAAGTAGCAGATGTTCCATAATAATAAACTACTTCCTAAAAAGCCTATCACTGCTTGTCTCAGCACACGAAAGCTGGCAGCAGTAACTCCCCTCCCACCCCCACCGCAGACTGTGAGTATAAGGGCCTAACACTCATCTGTGGTCTTTTTCTAAAGAAATAGCTGAAAAACAGACTGAATATCTTCACCCTGCTGGGATGAAAGCAGGTGGTCCACAGTCTTGGAGCGGAGTATGACCAGAGTTGTGCTATCCCAGCAATGAGAAGGTTAAAAGGCACTTTGTTTCATCAGCCCTTCTGCTTCCCAAAATGCAGAGATGCTTTGTTAAACCTTCTCTAGCTCGCTGTCTCCTCTCTGCTCCTTTTTAGCATCAAATTGGAGACAAGTTGTAAAGGCAGCAACATTTCTTCCCTAGGCTCAGACCAATGTGAATGGAGGGTGTCATCTTTAACAACACAGGTATTCTCTGTACATGAAGCAGTTCAGATGATTGATACCAATTTTTGTGTTCAGTCCCGTTTCACAGACCTGATGCGTGAGAAAGCTGATCTGAAGGAACGGCTAGAAGAGTTGGAACATCGCTGCATACAGCTGTCTGGGGAAACAGACACCATTGGTACGTTTAGGCAACACCAGCACAAGCTAAAGCTTGCTCAGTGCATTATTTATTTGGGGAGTAGAAGGTCCCCAACAGCTTTTGGAGCTGGAGCCCTGCAACTACCAAGCAGTTCAGGTCTCCTACCGCTGCCTAACTAGGCTAGATTGCCAGTCTGGGGTTGGATTTGCTGGATCCTCATGCTACATAGCTCTATGCGCACCGTAAGGCTCGTACCCCAGTCGTGCTAACACTTAACTCCTTATGCTTCTCTTGTATTCCAGGGGAGTATATTGCATTATACCAGAGTCAAAGGGCTATCCTCAAACAGCGACACCAGGAGAAAGAGGAGTACATCAGCAGATTGGCTCAGGATAAGGAAGAGATGAAGGCAAGGAATCTTTTCTGTAGTATCACTCCAAGCAGGGCAGGCCTGGGGGAGCACTTGCGCAGTCCAAACCTTCACTTGTTGTTCTTCAGCTAGGTTTAACTTTGAAGTTGCTAATTTTGTGACAGAGGGAGGACTGCAAAGTGTAGCATGGCGTTTGTGGCCACAGGGGTGTGCACGTTTCATAGGCTTTCCTTTACTTTGGTGCAGATGAAACTACTGGAACTGCAGGATTTAGTGATGCGTCTGGTCAGGGAAAGAAATGAATGGTACAGCAAGTATGTAGCAGCTGCTCAAAACCCAGAGCTGTTAGCAAGCCAGAATGAAAGTGTACTTCCAGTGGAGAGGCGCATTGAACTGAACGCTACTGATGGAGAAGGTAAGCTGCGGCCAGGACAAGTTCGGTAAAATGGAATACCCTAAGGTCTCAGTCTTGTGCATGGATGGGAAGAGTTACCTGCCTGCCTTGTCTGCGTTCCTTACAGGGTTACGAGAAGTGAACTTATCAGATGAAGCAGAACAAGAGGCTGCTGTTCTTCATCAATCCGGTTTCTCCCCTATTGACAGTAAAGCTGCTCAGCCAAGCCAAGAGGACCCCACAGCAAAGCAAATAATGCAGCTTCTCAGAGAAATCCAGAACCCTCAGGAGAGGTTGGGCTCCCTGCTGGAAAACCCCTGCATTCCCTTCTTCTACCGTGCTGCTGAGAATGATGAGGTCAAAATCATGGTAGTTTAAGTGGCGCTAAATCTTATTTACAGCAATTTTCTATGAGCCGGAAAGGACTTAACTGACTTGTATGTGCCCATACCTCTGCTTGGTGCCCTTGGTCAGAACAGATATCTACTTTAAAGGCATCAGGAAAGAGGGATTGCACAGATGGAATTTGAGCATCAGACCTCATCCTCCCTTTCCTCTTTCTTCTGTTACTTGGTGTGCTTGGCGTACAGGCAGACTCAAACTAATCTCGGGAGGCAGCTGGTGCTGACACTTCACCTGGGCCAGGTGCAGGCTGGGGGAAGGGGATTCCATGACTTTGGGCAAAATGACTTAATCCTAGACTCTGCTGCCAGCAGCCAGCGTCACAGCAGTGACTGAGCAGCGGTTCTGGTCCATCACTCATGACTGTAATCAGCCTAGTTCCTTCTAGGGCTCCCAAAGCAACTAATTCTGGTAACGAACTCTTTGGACTCTAAACAGGTTGGTTTTGTTTCATACTATGTATCTTAAACTTCCCACTTCCTTCTGCAGCCTGCCTCTTGCAACTGTATCTGCAACCAGCCTTGTCAGCCTCAAACAGCCGAAATGTAGAGGCTCCTGGCCTGCTGTGCAGCACTACAGACCCATTTGCTCTCACTGCTAGGGGAAGGGACCTAGGGTTGCCTTTTGAGTCTTTTTGGTTACTTGACAAAGCTTTATGTGATTCTTGGGAGTGGGGTGGAAATGGAACTGCACTTTGAAGGATGATGTGTTTCACCTGTATGTGTCTGAAGGTTTTATTTATTTTAAAAAAAATGGGAGAAGTAAGTAAAAGGAAACCACTTAATAAACATGCTTTGTTTTGAAATTCTGGACTCTAGGGGTTCTAGTTCTCCATCACTTACATTTCCTCTTCTGTTTTAGTAAGGAGGGCATTAGATGGGTGGAATCCAAGATCCTGTAGCCCCTGTTTAAGTTCTGGGACACACATCAGCAATAGAGGTATCACCTGGCACTGTCTTGAAGCTGTAGCACTAATTCTAAGGAGAAAACAAAACATAGTGGGAGGAGAGCATCCCCTGAAGCAGCAGCAAAGCAAATCCCTGGGGTGTGCAAGCATTGAAGTGAGCTGCATGTAGATATCCTGCAATGAGACCTTGCTTTTGGGCAAGAACTGCCTGGCCTTAGGAGGGTTAGTTTCAGCAATAGAGTTTTAAGGAAAACCACAGGGGAGGTTTAAGGGACCTGACCATCACAGCTAGAACCTGGGCTAGTGCCTCAGGAAGCATGTACCACCTTCCCTGTTTGTCAAGAGATGCAAGCACAGGAACACCATATCAATTTTTGGGTCTGTCAACAACAAGAGAGACCCTTCATTTCTTCTGTGTCCAAGTTGGTCTGAGTGTATCTCTGTAAAATGCTGTATATTCTGTGAAGAGAGACTAAGCCTTTTGCCATGTTTACGCCTGCTCAGGCTATTAATAAATCTGTATCATAACTAATGGGGCAGGGCTGTGATTTAATACAGAGCATTATTATAAATGGAATAAATATTTATTGGGTGTTCTACTCTAGTACTGTGAAGGAGACAAGACTAGTGAAGAAGGTCTGCAGTCTGTTGCAGAGGTGACTTAATCCTGTTAAAATTTGCTTTCTGAATAAACTTATTCAGATGGGCACTAACTAGATGTATTTCTTCTGTCTACATCACCTTGAAATTTGGCCAGGGAAAAAAAAAAGAGAAGAATTAGTTCTTTATTAAAAAAAGCTGGCCCAACTCTAGAAACACCTGCCCTGGCATTGACACCCTTTCCCCTTAGCTTTCATGAATGTTTTCCTGGTGGCAGACTGCTGACAAGCCCAAGACATTTCCTTGGCTAGCATTTCACATCCAGACCTAGGTTCAGATTTGTTTTTCACCCTGTTCCCTTTAGGAGTGTTTCCCTGACCCCACCTTTACCTGGAATGCAAACTAAGAGCAGGCACATGAGCAGGAACTGCTGTTCAGCTGACACACAATAGCTTCTGCACCTCTGATTTGAGGAAAAATAGAAAAATGCTTCTTAAAGGCCGTAAGCACCAAACAACAGGAAACAGCTGTTACGCTAGGAAGAGGACACTTTGTTTGACAAGGTTGTAGATCAGTGGACAGGCTCTTATCTTGCCTGGGCAGGGTAGCTGGTATTCTCATCAGAATGTACTTAACCTATGGCAACAAGCAGATCAGAGGTTTCTAGCTTTGCAAAATAAGGCTCTCATATTTACTTGAATACATACATATTTTTGCCTTCAAAAATACAATATTCTTTAAGAACAATCCTATATATAATACTAGGGATAGCTGGAACAGTTCCAGTGAGGAAAAAAAATAGGACAGGTCAGGCAAGCAATGGTTATTGCCTCAGTTGAGTAGAAGCTGAAGTTACAACCTGTAAAAACATGCAAGACATATCTAGAACACACATAGACTGTATCTCCAGTGCTTCACTCAACCCACACCAGTATCTACTATGAACAAAATCTTCAGGGAGATTTTTAGCTTATTAAAGTCTTACTAGGGTACTAGGGAGCTTCCCAAGTACCACAGCCAGCTGTAGCCAAGAGCACTCAGGGCTAAACCAGGCATCAATGTTACAGTGATTTAAGTCAGCAACCCCAATGCTCCTGGTTTCTTCCTGCAGGAGTACTGCTGGAGCCCCACTGCACAGCAGCTTAAGGAATCTTGCAATTGTTGGGATGATAGTGCTAGTGTGCCGAGTTCTGGACTCCCCAGTTCAAGGACAGGGAACTGCTGGAGCAAGTCCAGCAGAGAGCCACAAAGATGATCAGGGGACTGGAGCACCTCTCTTATGAGGAAAGGCTGAGAGACCTGGGTCTGTTCAGCCTGGAGAAGAGAAGACTGAGGGGGGATCTTATCAATGCTTATAAATATCTAAAGGGTGGGCGTCAAGAGGATGGGGCCAGACTCTTCTCAGTGGTGCCCAATGACAGGACAAGGGGCAATGGGCACAAACTGGAACACAGGAAGTTCCACCTGAACATGAGAAAAAACTTCTTCACTGTGAGGGTGACAGAGCACTGGAACAGGCTGCCCAGAGAGGTTGTGGAATCTCCTTGTCTGGAAATATTCAAAACCCACGTGGACGCAGTCCTGTGCACCCTGCTCTAGGTGAACCTGCTCAAGCAGGGGGGTTGGACAAGATGATCGCCAGAGGTCCCTTCCAACCCCAACCATTCCACGATTCTGTGATTCTAAGTTCAGGGATTATGGAGAAACATGGTTGTTACTGTGAGAAGCAGTTACTGTGATCCAACGCCCACAGCACTCACTGTTTTGGCATGGAGACAGTAGGAACAGGTTTACCCAGTTTACACCAGGGGAGAAATCCCACTTCAGCCTAAAAGCAACTTCCAAGTAGGAGCTGGCCACGTGTGTCAGACTGTGGTTAGAGTGCACTTCAGGTACAGGCCCAAAAGACACCACTTGACAGAGAAACTACAACTCAACACCTGCTCACTGTGTTCCACAAGCACCTAGGCAGAAATACCTTTTTAAGAACCAAGCAATTTTGTGTGCTGAACTCCCACCTTCTGTATGTCCAGTCACTGAAGCACCTCAATGCATTTTCCTTTACAGTGGAAGAAGGGACTTCACTTCCACATCTGACAAGCTGTTTCACTCTACTGCAGCTCCTGGATACCACTCTTGATGCAGACCTGTTCCACCTTCCCCACTAGTGATAGCACCTGCTTACATGTATAGCTTTTTAAGCTTTATGGGATGAAAAGATTAGGTTATAATTAAACACATTTTGAAAATCAACCAGAGAAAGAGCAAGAGAAAGAGAGATGGTTTTATTCTAGTCATGGAGACCTTCATTATACAGAAACGATAGTTTATTTCATCCAATAAACAAGAGTGACAGGTAGATCACAAACTGCATCACAGCTACTACCAGCACTGAGACAGTTCACCCACAAGTCTGGGGTAATACAATAACCCAACTGCACACAGCAGAGAATTTAACAATCAGCTCAAAAACTCAACATCAGGATTTGGTTAACTTTTTGGATGTGTGTGTGTTTATATATATATATGTATATAGATATTCTTTCCCTACTTAAGTATTTCCTAAAATCCACATGGAAGCACAAATGGCTTTAAACACCTGGACATATATAGATTTTTCATCTTATATATATATATATATTTATAGATATTTATAACAGTAAAGATATGTTTTTCATTACTACAATATACTTGTTTAACTCCTTTAAGCAGCTGGGAAGAAAAAAAAAACAGTTTCACTACAGTCACATCTGATATGTGTGTGTCTCAAAATACAAACAAAACAAGCCATGTGTGAGATTCGAGTCAGACCATTCCAGGACAGAACAGCTAAGAGGCAGGCAAAGAGTCTCAGAGGGAGCAGGCCTACATGTCAAATGGTGGTTTTGGGCTCTCTGGGCGAGAGGGACTGGCCTTACCCGGCCGGCTGGAGTTTAAAGACAAGAAAAACAAAGAAAAAAGGAAAAGGGGAAGGGAACAAAAAGGGGGGAGAAGTAGTAAAACAATAGTTAAAATACAGAAAGGAACTGGCATCAGAACAATAGAGGATCCACAACAGAAATTAAGAGCAATAGCACTGAAATAAGATAACTTAAATCTGAATCAGGCCTGGCTGAAAGCCTGCAACACAGGTGGCTCATTTAGCTCTGGTAGAGACATGACATCCAAGAGGTACAGGGTTGATACATTTTTAATTCTCAAGTTTCTTTTTTAATACATGTAGCATGAAAAGTAAAAACCAAACCTTAAGACGATGAGTTGCAATCAACAACAGTTACAAGTTTCCCCAAACACATACCATCCACATGCAAGAAGAAAAGGCTACGAAAGAAGTCACCACAGTACCCAAAAAACACTGAAAGATGTGCTTATTCAAAGCAGAAATATTTTCAACAAAACATTACACAGCGAACCCCCTGAAAACATTTGGATGTCCATTTGCAAGGGGGGAGCAGCATATCTATTCCCCTCTCCCTGCTGGGTTCAGGAAAGTCAGCCAAAAATAATGATGCAAGACAACTGCTGGCAGGAGCCAGTGCATCACCAGCAGGATTTCCCCAGCTCTTTTGGGGAGCTGAGTGCGAGCAGGTCCACGTGCTCCCTGCACGCTGAGGTGTGTGCGCGCTATCTCAGACTTCTCTCTAGCAGGACTATGCCGATCCATTGAGTTCCCCCCTTTCTTGATCTCCCTGCCTCACTTTGATATAAGATTGATTGCACTGTTCCCAACATGAATTTTTGCACCTTAGAAGTCAAACTAATACACAGGACATTTAATCTGTTCCTAACGGTGTCACATGTTTTGACAGTATTTTTCTTCTAAGTCACACTGTTGTCTTCTTAACTACAAGAAAAGAAAATAGCTACAGATCAGTCCTAGGTGCTACAGCTAACTGATGCAGGCAGGACACTTATCCAGGCTAGACCAGGCAGATGAAATAACTGGACGGACAGCCACCACTTGGACTTAAGGATGTCCCTGCGGCTGATCTCTCCAAGGAGCCTGTGTACTTCAGGGATCCATGCCACTGAATGAAGGCTACTCTACGCTCACAAAGCAATACAGGACGCATGAGTGAAGACGAAGAGCTCAATCACTAGGCTAGTGTTTTACGACACACCAGGAAGGGGTGGTGGGAGGCAGAGATGTGGGATGGATGAGGGGAATGACTGTGGAAGGGAGGGTGGAATGGGGAAGCCGCCAGCACAGCATTCGTCGCCAGCTGTCTACAGCCTCGAGTTATAAATCTAAGAGGGACGGTTCAGCCGGTCGGATTATGGTAGGTCGAGTAGGTGAGGCGGGGCCCCTTCTGCTGTGAAAAAGCAGAAAACAAAAACAAGAGAACACACACTGTGGTTAGCACAGCAATCACAGTCACAATCACACATGCTTCTCCACCTCGCCTGAGCCAGCAAGAGAATAAAACTTGAGGCACAAACTACCAGAGTACAACTCCACAAAGGAGACTTACAGGTTTATGTTAGGCCTTGCACTGGCCTTTCTGCACAGCATGGATCACCAGTAAAGCAATCTGCTGGACAGCCAGTTTTGCTTTCCCTCTGCAATTTGGAAGTGCACAGATTTACTGCCAGTGAGTGCACTGGCTCTGGAATGAGAGTTGAGAAGCACGGACAACAGTGAGCTCCTGTATCAAGCACATGACAGTCACACAGCATGGATGGGGTCCTCTGAGACACACTGCTGTCAGAGGTTCTTGGCTGGTTTGGAGGAGCACGTTCTTCCCCTGCCCTCAAGGCTACTGCAAGCCTGAGATTCCCTACTCCAACACATGATACTGATCTTCGATGTTAGGGGCAAGCTTGCTGCTTTCAGTTCTCTAGTTCTGGTGCTCAGCAAATGCAGCTTCTACTTGCTTCAATAAAAGGAACTTTGGCCACTGCTATTCCATTCCATTTCAGCTCCTTTGCTGGTACTTTAGCTAGGTAAGTGGGCAGCAACTTAAGTGTTCGCCTTCTGCATGGATTAAGTGTTGTAGGATCTCCTTCCTGTAAGGGACTGGGGAAAAAACAAAACCCCAAAGATACAAAACAACACCCCTGCCATCTTTCTCAACTCATTACTTGAAAGACCACTTCAGACAGACTACAGGCTTTTAGAAGTCTACAAATAAAAAGTGTTCTGTAAGTCAGTGAGTCCAATCTATGTTTTTCCTTTAAAGCATGCTCCCTGCAGTGTCTGCAACCTAAACAGCATCATGATGGTCTATCATTATAATTAAATTATTCAGTACCCAGCCAGAGTAGTTTTACAGTCCAAACTGCCTGAAACACAAAGAGCAAATCCAACAGGACGTAGACCAGGTAGAGAGGAGGTAGTTGCACTGATCACACAGAACCAGGTGTCAAAGAATTAATGCCTGAACAATTCCATGCTGACAAGCTTTAATTTAGATTACACAGAATCAACTGACTGCTGGAAATGAAGGCCCTCCCCTAACACAGGGGCTGAGGGAAGGGAAGAGGGGCAGAGGAGGATATTTGCACCAGCACAGTCTTCTGAGGTAGGGAAGTCTTCATTTTGCACTGACTGCAAGTCTATAATCATGCTGGTACCAGAGGAGCTATGCCCCAATTAATGGGAGTAAGCTCCCTCATCTTAGCAAGTGGACCAGAGCAACTCTACAGTCCTGTTTATTAGACCTCAGCAGAATTTATTGCTCCATACCTATTAAGCCCCAGATCTCAAAACAATTACAACTACTTCTCCCTTGCCTTGGGAAATGATACATAAAAAAGCTTCAGACACCGAAACATTTCCAAATGTTATTTACTTGACTGAAAATGTCAATGGCGACTGCAAGACCTCACTGTCAGCATGTCAATGAAATTGCTGCTCCTGTACAGCAAATAATGATGGGATTGAGCCAACCTGGAAATTACAACCACCCTGGAAGGATGCTGAAATAATACTATCTCCCAGAAGCAAAACTTGCAATGAGATGTTACAGATGGGGAATCTGTGACCCTGAGCTTCACGATATGTAGGATCTATGCATTATCTCTAAAGGGTGCTCATGGTGTAAATGCAGCTATACCAACCATTTAATGGCTACTACTGCCATTGGAACAGTAATAGCACTTGAATTAAAACCTTACAAAGCTTCAGCTCAACCTTTAGTGAGATGCTGTTGCACTGCCATATGTGTTAGAAGGCATTTTTTGAGAAGCTTGAAGGGCTTTTTGCATTTCAGGAGTTTGGACAGGTTGTCCTAACAGCCTCTGTGGATTTACATGAAAAGGATGCTTGAAGTCTATGTAATGTGTTCTGGCAAGAGAGGCTACTTGACCCTACCAGAATAAATAGGACTGAAAGGAGCACAAGTAGTTTTCAGGTAGATGGGCTGGTTTTTTTGTAATGTACCATGATTTTTGCAGACACTTATTTCTCTCAGCACTCAGAGCATTTTAGGGGGAGGGGCTGCCACTTTTTAAAGTTACAGCTTTTGTCTCTGCTCACGTTTTCTGGAGATACTTGCAGAATCTGCCTGGTAAGGTTACAGAAGGCTGAAAACTGTTTCCCAGCACAAAAAGGGACAGAGAAGTCTCTCAAGCAACACTTACCCCTGAAATGCTGCTTCAGTCTGTCTCACTATATCACTAGCCAAGCCCTTCCACATCATTGAAAAGTCACTTTCCTCTGTCAGGACAACAAGGAATAAAGTTTTGCTCACAGGAAAGCCTGTGGCAGTCTCCAGTACATGGGAAGTAAGACCTGAGTCCTGGCAGGAACCTGGTCACACTGTCATTTCCCTTGAAGTCAGTCTTTCAAGCCATAACTAGACAGAACACTGAGCTAATCATATCTAGAAACCAACAGGCTAACAGAGAGTTCTGCTGATAAGGACCTAACAGAGATGGTATTCCATTTATTCCCTTGAGCTGCAAAAGGGTTTGGATGTGGTTTTTTGGGGTTGTTTGTTTTTTGGTGTTCTTTTGACTTAATTTTTTATTTCCTTGGTGCTCTTTATGCCAGATTAAGAACAGAATGCCCCGTAACAGCGAGTCCCAGAATGAGGTACAGACAACAGCAAGCCTCTTTCCTGAAATTGTTCACCAAAATGCATGTTTCTAGAGCTGCCAGGGATGTCTGCAGTAGGCAGAGCATTGGAGGAAACTGCTGATTGCTCCAACACCTCTGCAGTATGTCATCAGCGAGGAGGGCTGACAGATGACGTCCTCAAAGATGTCAATCACCGAACAATCACTGCATTGGTTTGATGTGACATGGCACCTCTCAGCTCTAACTGCAGTTACAAGCAGCAGTAACAGACACCATCTGCTGTAAGATGGGGGCTAGCTATGAACTTCCCTGCCCGGGAACAGGGGCCTGAACTCACGCTATTATTAAGACAGGACTTCAGCACACTCACCCCCCCAGCTCTCTCTGCCACAACCAGCAGCAAGGGAATCTACAGAAGTTGCTGCTCCACTCCTCTCAGTCAGACCTTTCACTTCAAGAAACAACATCCACAGAGAAAGGGAGAAAGGGCCCAAAACACCCACACCTGCCCTGTTCTGCCCTATCTACCCCTTTGTCAATAAGGGCTGGAGGTTCCCAGGAAAGACTCAGGAGAATTTGCCAGATCTCCGTCTTCACACCCCACCCTCAGCATTAACAGGACAAGGTAGAGTTGTTGGGCCAGCACAGTACACACGAGCCTGCCCCAATACCCTGCTACTTCACTGAACAAGTACAATGCTGCAAAATCAAGGGAGAGATAGGAAAGGGAAACAGGCAGGAGCTCAGGGCAGAGTGTTTGGGGGGGATACAGATCACTAAGCCCTTCCTCTCGCAGTGGCAGAAGGCAGAGGAGAAAAGGCAGTTTGAATGGAAGCAGAAGAGTAACCTAGAAGGTAAAGGGTCAAGTGGAGAACAAGCAAAGGGAGTTTGCTTCTAACGGTGATGATGGGACACAAGGATAGCAGGGAACATTCAATGTCAGAGTTACCCTGCACTCAAACATGGAAGTCCTGACATTAATGACCCAAACTCCCCCTGCCTTCCATGAGCACTAGGGGCACAGTGAGGAAGGGAGTGCTTCTCCAGCCAGACATTAGAATATAAGAAGAGGAGTCTGAACTAACAGCTCCCCAAGTCTCTATCTGGATCCTAACAGAGCTGACAAACCAAATCAAAACAGAGTTCATTCAGCTGATCTCCCAGTCAGTGTGGATATCAGCCAGATGAAAGACACACACAGTTTAGACCTTGTTGCCAGAGCTCATTCCCCCATCCCACCTCCTCTATCTGGAAGCAGAGAAATAGTCCTTTGGTAACCTTAAGTCAGGTACCAAGGGTTTCCCAGCTCCTGCAGCTCAAGCAGCTGCTCTGTCTCTGATCAGCCAGTTTTCTGTTCAAGACTCCTCCCTTTATGAGATCCTGGCAGAGGTGGTTCATTGGACAAGGGACTCTGTTACTAATACAAGAACTAGGCAGCAGAGGTGAGCTGCAGAGTAAATGGAGGATGGGGACACAATGACTCATGCATTGCAGGGAGAGTGCAAAACATACCGTGGCTGCCAGTCCTCAGGGGTCACTGATAGTGATTCTGAAAGACAACATGAAATCAACATGGCAGTTCAGACAGTTCAAGGCAGAGGCCACACAGACTGTCAGGAAGGTGGAACAGACACATGCACTTGCACAGACACTCATTCGCATGTCCCCCTCCAGAACATGGCACGAGTGTGCACTGCTGGGTAGGGCTCCACTCAGCCATGCAGGACTTTACACACACAATCACAGCCTCATCTTTGCATACATCCAGAGCCCTGTTGTGCACAGGGCTGCATCAAAAGCTATCTATCTGTTCACACCTACTGGCAATTGCTCACTCACCCACCCAGCAAGTCCACTCACACATCCAGGCTGATGTTCATACTGGCTGGACCAGCAGTACACCTAGGGGTCTCAGCACCCACCAGCTGGGCACAGGGGGCTTGACTTGTCTCTCACTGAGGATGCCTATCGTCTGACCGTATTAAATGCTAGATTTGAAATGAACAGCTCAGGAAAGAGGGAGATAACATGCAGTCCTGAGTACAACCCAAAAAGGGAAGAAGCAGGTGAAAACTTCTATTTTGAAGGTCACAAGTCATGAGATCAACTATTCTGACCTCCTGAATAATTCAAGTCAAAGCTGTGTGAAGTTATGCTTACAGTGATGCTGATCACTTGCATCTTTTTCCTTAGATGTACCAAAGAACAGAGAACCCATTAATGCCTTCAACAGATTTTTCCAATGGTTAAGTCATTCTCACTTAAACTTTCTTATTTCTCCTTTGAGCTTGCCTAAGCTCTTTCACCTACAGTTTCTAGCAAACTATTTTAAACTGAAGATACTAAATACCTGGAGGAATATCTTCATAGTTTTCTTTCCCAAAGCAAATCCTCCTGCATAGCTCCAATAGGCATATAGTCCAAATGCAGTCCTTCATTGCACATAGATAGGACCTTATATTGTTTGTAACTTTCAGCTCCTAAAGGTATGTATTTGGCGATACAGACTTCCATAGTAGACTGAATAAATGCTAAGCACAGAGGCAGGATGGTAAGTAAGTCTTGTTTTAAGTGTACTTAATTATATGCAGGAAAACCTTCCCGTGCAAGAAAATGGACCATGTGGTGTTTATACGTGAAAGCATGTGTCTATACAATTATGTTTATAAGAAAGCAGTGGAGCAACACTTGGCTTTTAAGTTCATCATCCATAAAATCAGATGCTCTTACAAACCAGAGGCACAAAACCTGCCAAACTTCTACACAGGCATCAGCATGCCTACACATGCAAAGTACATCCAGCCACCACCAAGCACTCCCAGTTCACTACATAACACCAACTCGTACAGCAAAGACCACTCATGCCATATACAAGAGCTGCATTCTTCTCACACACACACACACTAGTGTAGCCTGGTTAGCAAGGGAAGAGTTGGGTATTAAAAAAGCAACAATGGAGATGGCATTCATTCACCCATGGCAGAAGGACCCGAGTCCAAGTGCTAGCAGGGAACATTCTTATTCTATATACAGGAGAGGAAGAGAAAGAGTCCCTTGTCATTGGAAATTCTCCATTCATCAGTGAACTCAAATGACAAGCTGGTATCAGGATCCGGAGGAGTCTATGAACAACTGGAAGAATCAGAGAGGGGGATCAGAGAATGAGCATTACTTCACAGCTTCTGGACTTATCTCAACTCCAGATCAGGGTAGTCCGTAGCATGCAATCCAACCTACCATCTCTCCTTCTAAAGCAAGGGATTGCTTGGTTAAGAAACACGTTCTTCCTCTGCTCCAGTGCTGTTCCCTACCTTCCCCTACTCTTCTACCTCATGCAAAGGGCAGAAAAGCCATTAAGATAGGCCATAACACATTTCTTCAAAAAAGGCTAATTCATCTCAGCCCATTTGGGGAATCCTATCATAATGATCAGGTATATAGAATATTTTTCATGAGTGAGGAAATGAAACTGAATGAAAGAAGAAAGATGTAGACAGAAAGAAGTGTAAGTATACTAAAACCAAAACCACAAAGTAACAGTATATGGAAATGTAGGGTCACAAGAAGCAAGAGCCAAAATACACAGCAGAAGCATGCTGACATCCATAGGTGCCACCAGCAGGACTGCAGTCCCTGCGGCAACACTGAGGCACATGGGGACGAGTTACTGTGGGAGCTGCATCAAGGTGCAAAGGGAGGACTGGGGCAGAGGCACCAAGAAAGTAAAACCATTTGCACACACCAGAGTCAGAAACTGGTCTATAATCTCTTTGGACTCATCCATCTCTGGGCTGGATACGGCCTGGCAGAGGACACTTCCCCTCCAAAGAGGCAGTGCCAGTTATGAGCTGGTGCACTATCACAAGAGGAAGACTGAACCGCCTCTGCCATATACCATCACCACCCATTGGCCGGCTGGGTGTTTTCACAGAACATGGCAAAGCTTCAGACATGTGCCACCAGCACCCACTGGAGAGGAGGTATTTTCCATGAGGGAAGTGTTCCCGCTGGCGTGTCATTGGGGAGTTTCTGGTTATGTTCATTCTTTACCCTGCAATTATGTTGTCTTCCTCACAGGGAGACCAAGTACCCAACCTAAAAGCATTCCCGGTTCCAGACTGCCTCTTAAGTCCTGTTCAGGAACACGGACTTAGCTGCACAGAGGATAATCCCTTATTACTGTGTTGAAGTGTGTTCGAAGTGACTGAACAGGAAAGGAATTAAGTTTCCTAATGGGAGAGCAAAGCTGTGTGATTTGAACCCTCTAGACTGGAAAAATGTTCAAGTTGATTACAGAAGCAACAAAAATGCCAAAAAATCCATTTCCTTGCCAGTGATATTGCAATATTATCCTAGCCAAAAAGCATCTGAACAGCTTAGATGAAGGTGTCTCCAACTCACCTTGAAGAACCCTGGACCAGGAGAAAAGGGGCAACTTCAGACTTTGGGGAGCCCTACGCAGGGGGGAACTGCCTTGAAAGGTGTACTGTCACTCTAGTCCTGTGATTTTTCTGATGACCACCTCCTACTTGTGAGCAGAGGCATTGGTATGACTGCTTTAATAAAGCCCTCAGGTACAAGGTTCTCTTCCCCCAACCTTTGCACAGAGGTTTGTGCAGAGAAGAGGCTGCCTCTCTGTTCCCAAGAGCTGCCCTGGCATTGCCTCATCTGTACAATGAGATATCAGTGGACAACAATGCTCCTGCCTATGGACCCAACTCAAATAGTCAGACTGTACCTACACCATGCACTCCATTCTCCTTCTATGGCCCAGGCAGGCAAAGTACTGTCAGGGCCACTACCCAAAAATTGGATATATCCCACCTGTGTGGAGCAGCATTTTAGGACTTACCTGGGAACACCAGGAGGAGCACGATTAGGCCGAGAAGGAACCTGAGGTGGGGGCCCAAAGGGATCAGGAGAGGCACCTGGCCTGGAGGGCACAGGGGGGGCACCACCCAGTGTGGACCCACCAGCAGGAGGTGGCCCAGGAGCTGGGCCTCGAGACCCAGGTCTGGCGGGTGGAACAGCGGGAGCTCTCCTCTGTGGCGTGGGGCTGGACGTAGGAGACCTGGCAAACAAACAGAGAAATTCAACTGCAACAACAGGCCTGGAATCCCTCTGTGTCACCATCAGGTCACCATCATGCTGCCGTCAGTGTTCCTTCTTTAGTTTCATGTCGCTTTATGCACCACCCTTTGGTGCGTAAACAAAGGGCCACGCCAGGCTTTAGTTGCCTTCAAAGCGACTTCAGACCCCATGTAACCTACGGGTTTAGAAGCCTCCACATCCTCTGTAAAGATGCAGCAGCCCTGCATAGCTTTCAAGGCCCAGGAGCCTCCCAACACAAATACCCAGAACTCTTCATCCACAGGGAGAAGAGGGGAAGAGGACTCCCTGTCTCAGTAGGAGGCCCCAGCTAGCCACTAAAGAGGCATCAGGCAGCTCTGTGGGGCTCTCCCCCTGAGCCTCTGGTACCTGCGTCCAGATGGTACGCTCTGCACCTGCAGCCAAGAGTCGTCCACCGGTGGGGGCATAGGGGTGCTGATAGTGCTGGTGTTGATGTCCCCGATGATATTGAGGGCCTCTTTCAGGGCATGGTACATGCGCAGCATTTCATCACGTCGCTGGGCCTGTTCTGCTGATTCCTCCATCAGTGTATTTTGGTCACCACAGGAGTACAGGTTTGCCAGCAGCTCCGAATGGATAAAGTCCTTGGTCTGTAAACAAGCACAAAGAGGGAACAAATTTACACCACCTTCCGCAGAACACTCCATTCTGTCCCCACCTCTTTCTACTTCCAAGCTGCCTTTAGTTTGTCTTCATTCTTTCTCTCCCTCCCTATTTTTCCCCTTCTGTGTCTCCCCACCTCCACTGACCACAGTGTGATAAGTACATTGTTTATCATGAGATGCATGATTGTCTTCGGCATGAGGTCTCTGATGGTTTTGTTGACAATTGCCATGTAGGAATCCACCAGGTTCCTGATCGTTTCCACTTGTCTCTCCAGCTGAGGGTCCATGGAGTGCATGAAACTGTCCGATCCATTCTCCTCTGCTTCACTGGCCTGCATAGAAGAGGAGAAACAGATTGGTTCTTCAAATATAACAAAATTAGTTTTTCATGAGAGCCCTAAGAGAAGAAAATAAGGGAACACGCAGGAAGTGCATGCAATAAAACTTATTTAAAACTTACGTTTTGAGCTGTGATTGTCAATGTACAGCTCAGCTTGTATAGACTTCTCCAGCTCAGATCTGAGGAGCTTTAACAATAAAGCTGCTCTCTTAGTAGAAAGTTGTTACACAAAGGTGAAAGGCAACGGAGACTCCTGACCAGAGTTCACAGGTTATGGCTCTAGTGAATACTCAAAGCTGTATTTTTTACTTTTAATGTTTATAGCTTCCTGAAAGGTTCTTCATCTGAGCTGGGTTTTCCATGACCCGATTCAGTTTAGACCTGAGAATCACTCACCATAAATTAAGCCTTACTGCTCACCTCAGTCAGACCACAAGTAGATGGAGTAACCTAGAAAGCCTTCCTGATCACTTTAACTGCAAATCCTGCGCTGGAAGCCATAATTATCTTTTCTTTCACACCAAGCAGATGAATCTCTTCCTGTCTGCCTGAAATGCATTGTTTAGCTTTCTGTAAGGTAAAACCTGGACTGTGCTGTTTGACAGCAAGCAATCACCAAGGCTCATCCATTTGGGATCAATTTCAAAACAGCAAAGCATGAAAGACTGCTGTCTTTCTCAATGCTTATTTAAAAAAAACACAACACCCTTGATTTTATAAAGAAAAAAATCTTTCTTTCAAACCGTCCTGGTCTGAAGGATTTGCAGCAGTGTAGGAAATTTGCTTATCTTTTGCTTTGGGGAATAAAATATATGAGAAAGGGCAAGTTCTTTTGTTCATTTGAGCTTTTCCTGGGAAGATCTTACATAATGAAGGAATGCAAGGTCTCAGTGAGAAACAAAGTAAAGGAAGTGGACACCAAACAGGACAACTTAAAAAAAAAAAAAAGAGGGTAAAAAACCTCAAAAATAAGTTTGCACCAATATTCAGAAGTCATACAAAAAGGGAGAAATAAAAAGAAAAAAGGAAAACTCAAACCAAGAACAGAAACAAACAGCAGCAATCCAACAGAAGGTACAAAGAGGGAGAAGAAGCAAATGCCTCTCAGGAAACTGTGACAAAAGGAAAAAACCAAGAGAACTATCCAGTGAGAGCCCCAGGGCACAACACAGGCAGAGAGGGTCAGACTTACTTTGTCCTTGTCCTGGCAGGCCAGTTTGAGCATATGTGGAAAAAATTAAAACAAAAAGGGACAAAAAATAAAAGACGACTTTTAGTTGGTCTCAGAATTTGGAGAAGATCCTATAATAGCACTGAACAAGCAAAAGACCAATCCCACTAAAAATACATAAATACCTAGATTACCCTGGAAGAGGATACAAGTGAATTGTTTAGCTAAACTGAAAATCAAAATGGGACGATCCGCAAAGGAAATCGTATTGTTAGCAACAAAGGGCTATTTACTTCCCTACAATGGCTACTTGTTATTCATTACATAGGGTTTTGAGACAGTCAACCTAGCAATTAGTGTTCCTATGTCAAACCACTCCATTTACACACCAATAGGTGGCACATGTCCTTCATGAGTATGTGTTTAAGAGGACCAGTCTGGTCCAAAGCCAATTTGAAGTCACGTCACTGTTAAGGTCCAGTCCCTAATCCTCTTTTTTTTTTTAATCACTTCAGTTTGTCAGAAAATGCTTTAAGGCAAAACCCACAATCTTCAAGTGTAACAGGAAATATAAATGCAAGAAGTTTATTAGAAACAACAAATACAAACAGATAAGCAATTATCACTTTTCTAATGGGAAAACTATTTATAGCAGCTTCCTCTCACAGAGGAACAGGAAGGCTTTGAACAGAAACATACCACAATTCTCTAGAACATACTTTAAAGCAGAGCATAATGCTGACAGCAAGTGCTGTGGGACAATGCTAAAGGAAGAGATAAGAGCTCTTGCTAAAGTAGCAAACTAAGATATCTACCAAGCAAAAGAAAAATTCAAAGAACATCCCTTCCTAATTGGGTGGGGGAAGAAAGAGGAGAACAACTACTAATAACCCAGAAAGCTCCTAACAAGGCTGTACAGTAAGTGTTACTGAAAAAGAATGGTGCCTTCGCTCAGCAGACACATACCACTTAGTAGTCAGTTAGTTAAATGTCCTCCTTATATTGGGAATTTAATGCCCACAAAACAAGAGAGCTAGAAGGATTTATCAAGGCAGTCTTTGCTACTTTATCTTCCCTTTGAAGCTGCCAGTTACTTTATCCCAAGCTTCCTTAAAGGAAGCACCAGGACATACCAAAACCTTAAATTTTTGTTCCAAAATATTCTCAGCTCAGGGAAGAGACAAAACCTTCACTGACTTATTTTTAGCATAAGAGGATGCAGCTATCCCTTCTTAAGATACATGCTGTGTTCCTTCCCATCCCATTATTATGGCTGTAACTTACCCCAACACGCTCTGGGTAGACTCCTGCACGAAGGAAGGAAGCCTTCCAGCTATCCACCTCCTCCTGGGTCTCACAGGCCAGCTCCAGCTGCCGGTAGTCCTTGTAAACATTCCTGAGAAGACGACAAGCATTTTATTCTTCTCTATTGCAAATCAGATATTTGACAGAGACATCAATGACCAGGGAATCTTCCCATCATTTTAAGGCAGAGACACTTAGTCCCTTGCTAGTATCCTCATGATGTCTCTGCAGAAGGGAAAGGAGCTGAATTTTTTTTTATGAGCAAGTTTAATTGCCTCTAAATCAGTTGTGTGTTTTCAATTCTGCTCACTGTTGGTCTTCTCCAGCACACCTGGGTCCCCTATCTCCTATGGCTTTCCCTAGTCACTCACTAAGAACATTGATTATAAATATATACTCTAGCCACAGCCAGACCCAGGTAACCACACCAAATAGCTGAAGGCTAAGGTCACACTGCAGACCATGCACTGGTGAAGAAAGAAAATGGTACACATCTATAAGACCACAAGGAATGAAGTCAGACTTCCTTTAAAAAAGTCCCGTCACCTCCAAAAATGGCTATCCCTAAAGGATACGCACAGCTTTCCTGGAGACCTATCCCAACACACTCATCTCTACTCCCTCCTATCTAATATTACATAAAGCCTGTCCCTAGCTTCAACAGCTTGGTGTGTTGAGATGTGAGCATACCTCTGTTCAGTGTTGAAGAGAGCAAAGATGTGTTTGCTGGACATGAACCCCTTCTCAACATCTCGCAGTTTCAGGTTATCCACTGGTAACATATACTTCTTCTCCTTCTCCTGAAAAGGGGATCAGTAAAAAGTCACCCACTGCTCCAACGAAGCCCCTACCCCGCCAGCACGGAGAAGTTCGTCAGCTATACAGCCCCCACATCAGCAGGGAGGCACTCTCAACCCAGGTCCTCTGGTCCCATAAGTCCATGAGAAAATGGGACCTCTAGAAACAAGAGTTTGTCCTTCCTGGCTGCTTTTGTCATGTGGCCCAACAACCCTGCCACATTAACTCCTCCAGGAGCAGGCAGCAGCATGGCACTGTCCCAATTCCCCAGGCTGTGATCAACATCAAGGTCCTCACTCTTCCCAGCAAGGGGTCAGTCAGCACCAAGACCCTCCCCAGCCACCTGACACCCAGAGCAGGTCTGCCTGGGAAAGGCTCCTCATACCTCTGTTCTCAGGACAGGATTCATGGGGGGAAACACTGCTGCTGGTCAGAGAGGGGACATAGCAGCCCTCCTAGCTCCACTGTCACTACCTCAGTGTTTTACTTTTAATCACTACAAGCCTATATCCAGGTTCAAGAAGTCAGGCACATGATAGAGAAGCTGGTTTGACACAGAAGTTATGGACTATATCAACTTAAATTCACCTCTTCGGAAAAGCTGACTTTCACTTCATCCTATCACTGTCCTACGCTGTTGGGTACTGTGAACCCTTTAAAAAGTATTAATTAAGCAAAAATAAATATGCATCAGAAGATCAAAGAGCAGGTCTGGCTACAATAATCCAGGTTACTGTAAGGTTACCTGAAGGCCTCCTGTGTTGAAAAAAATCAAGTAACTATGCTTATTAATGAAAAATCTCATGCTCTGAATGATTAGAAGTTCAAGCAATATGGGCACTTTACTGCCTGGTGAGTGTTAAAAACAAGAATCTGAAATTCCAGTGACCAGACTCAAAGAGCTTTAAGGGATCTGTTTATCAGAGTAACTGCAACCACAACCCTCCAGTCTGGTTCCGATGTGACATCTCCAGCTAAACACAGAACAAGGCACCCAAAAACCAAACTCAACATTTTTGACCCCAGATATCATCTTTTAAAAAACAAACTTGATCTTAATTTTTACATTTACATTCAGAAACTAAGTCAGAAATCATTCTCCCTGCTTAGTCTCAACTCTGGATCTATAGCAAGTTAACAAAAGTGAGTTTGGTTCAAGGTCGCCATTTGGAACATCCTGTTCCAGCTGGGTATAATACCCCAACATAACAAGAGAGGGAGCCATCACACTAGTCTCCAAAAGGCAGAATGTGGCTATCCAAGACTGAAATAGAAACAGAGCATACTTTTGTATGCAAGCATGCATATGTGACTGTCCCCTTGTGAGCATCTTGTGTGTTTGTAGAGCTTTCTTGGCTGGAAACAACAAAACGTGATTGCTCTCAGGGGAAACAAGAATGTAAAACAAAGATGGTCAGTGAGCAGAGATCCTGAAGGTCTAGCTACAGAAGAGGGGCAGGGCAGAGCAGCAGATAAGGATGACAAAGCTGCTGAGCTCAAACACCCAGAGGATGGCAAGTCCAGCCTAAGGTCCTCTTAGGTTTCAGTTAAATTGACTTGACTTTGCTAAGGATATCAGATACTACAGAGTTCAGATATGCCCCAAAGATCAAACCATGCCAGTCCATTACAAAATTTATGCAACAAGAATGTCCCAGAAGCCAGCATCTAGAAAAGAAAAAGAGATCACTTGGGTAGCTGCCAAACTCTCCATTCTCTCCCACCTAAGAGGCCAGGCTATGAAAGCAGGAGAGCTCTTCCAAGCAAGCTCCCCTGGATTTTTTAAATATTGTTGATCAGCCTAGGTTAGAGGTGGGCAAGCATTTTTGTGATAGGACGTCTGTCAGCTACGTACTGGTCTCAGAGCCACACAGACCACTTCAGGTTCTGTAAGCTAAACACAGCTTCCAGCTTTCTATTACTTTTAGTTATTACTATGCTGGATTAGGTTGAACTAGCAACCTAGAAGCAAAGTACACCAACTGCTGAGTCCCTAGGCAAGACAGACCATCCCCACTGCCGTCTCACTTAACTGGAACTCCCTGCATCCATCCCACAGAGTCTTTGGGCTAGTCAAAAAATAGTTGATGTTAAAGCTGTCTGAGAAAAATAATTCTGCATCAGAACCACATCACTCCATAGAAATTTAGCAATGGAGTCATTCTTCAGGAAAAAAGTCAAAAGGTAAGGGAATCCCGTGTCCCAGATATGGAAATACATGCTCTTTGCCAGAGTTTCAACTTTCAGCTCTTCCAAGCTCTTGCATAAACACTGCCACATGATCAAGACAACACTATCTCTGCATGCTGATCTTTCCATACACCAGAGGAATGATGCATACATCTGCCTGCCAGCATAAAATCTCAGTCTTCTGACTCTGAGGTAGCAAGAGCAATCAAATGGAGGACACTGGCGTAAGGCAAGAAACCCCCAACCCACACATGCTGCAGGGCAATGCACACTGCAATGAGCCCCTGCCGCTCTCTATCTCCCCACACCTCCCCCTCCCAGTCACCCACTTCAGTCTTTTGAGCTTCTCAGTTTTCAACCCAGCCTGTTTTATATCAACACTCTGACTTCATTTCCTGAATGTAGAGACAGGAAAGCGTGGAATGAGCTGCCAAGGGCTGAGCCTCTCAAAACTTTGGCTGAGCCCTCTGCCCATATGTTAGCAATCTGGCAGTATGTGCTATGGCTGAATAGCATCCTGGCCAAGAGGGGAAAAGGCCTTCTCTCTCTAGCTTTCCAGACTTGGAGGCAGGGGGAAGAGAAGGAAGAGCCAGCACACATCAAAATGGGAAAGTAGTTTTTGAAATACTATATTCAAAGCCCTCAGTCTGATCCCAAGAGGCTTACGTTGCTCATAAGATATCTCCCCTCATCTATAAGAAAAAAAAAAAATCAGGCAAAACTCTCTCAGCAGCAGAGTATGTGTTATGTAAAATGTGCACATTGGCTGTGAGTTAACCTGTAGAGCCACAAGGCCAAGGAGAAGTAGTCGAGTGGCAGAACAACTGAGACTGGTTGTACAAAACAGAACAGGGATGCTCAGTGTTGGCTAGGGAATGTTGTAGGCATGGGGCTAGCTACCCTTAATCAGGGCTGCTGCTCCCAATGGGAGTCACACCACTTGCATGGAGAACTGCAGAAAGAGATGACTGCAAGCTACTTGCACAGGCAGGATAAGTGCCAGAGGATTATTCCCCCCACCCCCAACACAGTGCAGATACAGCCATATGGCTCTGTACTTTGCATCTACCAAAGGAAGAAAATACACATGGCCAGGAAGGAGACCAGGATCCATTAGCCATTCCAATTGCGGGGTGTGAAGCACAATAGCTGCAGGAAACAAGGGATGCTGCAGTTGCAGCCTAATCTTGCAACATCCTTATTGTGGCTACATGCCTCTTTATTGTGGCTAAATTCTAGAGATTGGCTTTGACCAGAGACAACAGTGGTTTGCACTATCATCTGAATTATTTGTTGCTATCCTGTAGGTAATAATCTACAAGAAGTTCACAAAATTCAGCAGGCAGCACGCCAGCCTGACTCAAAGCATTTCCTCTATTCAGCTGGACTACCTCAACAGCAAGTTAAATTTTCCTACTCTTGGATACATGTGAAATGAAACTGACAGATGCATGTGTGGGCTCCCCTAAGGTTGGAAATTGGCACTCGCAGTACAAGAGTGTAATTGGCAGAATTATTAGGTCTCAGTTTGCATTTGGAGCACAAATAAACTAATTAAAGGTTTCCCTGTAGCTGTTATGACAAACACCTCCTTTTGCACAGAGACAAGGGTCTGTGGATATGGGAGAAAGAGCATTGCCATTGTTTTAATTGGTGGCCATGTGAAATTAGGAGAAATTTGTCTGGCTTAAACCCCTTAATCTCCTTTCTTTCTTGTAAGACGTAAAGCACTACGGGTGAACAAACCTGCCCCAGAGATGACTGGGGTTTCAGTCAAATCATTTGTGTTAGACACATGCACAGCATTTTGGGAACTCCTGTAATAAAAAACTCTACTCAAATGGAAAAACATTAACATCATAATTGATAATAAACACACTGCATGAATACCCACACATTACAAGACTATTAGGAAGAAGTCTCTGAAAGACAATCTGGAGTATTTGAAAGCAAGTTAGCTGAGCATTTTAAGTTGAACCACCACCCCACCCCCTGAAACAAGACATTACCAACCGCCTTCTGCTTCTTGTCTTTGCAAAGAAAATGCACATTAGAAGAGCTGAATTTCTGAGCTCCAACTCTTCCAGGAAGCCCTAGTCACCCCCACAACAGACATGCATCTCAAGACCATCTTTTCAAAACACAGCCCACCTGCATCACTTAACTTTTATCCTCAGAGCATAATTTACTGGACACTGCAATCACTGCTCCAAGCTGCAAAGCAGCTGTAATGGCTTGTTTACATCAGAAAGCTGCATTGGTTTAACTTAAACAACACATCCTAAGATTTTAAGCTGATTTAGTTCAAGAGCTCTGTAGACACTAGGCCTGGACCTGTGATTAATCACTACCATTACCGTTGGCTTAGTAAGCACAACAATGGTAATCAACTCACCTGCACAAAAGTAAAGATTTTTACATCAACTGAAATAACGTGCAGATTTAAACATGCAGCTAAGTGCAACCCTAGGAAGTCATCAGAGGGTGTATGAGAAAGCACAGGCAGAAACTGAGTGGCTTAAGAGAGGCTACAGTGCCCAAAACTCCACTGTTGTGACCTCTCTTGGGTCACAGCAATGCCCACCAGCCTTTGCAAAGGACAAGCACACATTTCTTCCTACATCTGTCCCTGTGCCAGGACAGGGATGAACTGTCCCCGAGTATTTGACTTGCTTTGATGAGGCAAACTGCAACACACGCAAAGTGTTGCACACTTCTGGGAAAAGGAAAGGGTCGGTTACCCTTCCCCAGTACATGGTTAGAGCCAAAGTGGGAGTTCTGGATATTCCTATTTTGACCACAAATCTTAACCATCCACCAGCATGCACGCAAGAGAAGGGGATCCTGGAAAGGAGATGTGCGGTGTACATAAAGTCCTCTTTATCCCTGCAGCACCAGGGAGAGAGAGAGCAAACCGCACGGGCTAGGGCTAACATCTGGAATCATTACATGGGAGCCAAGCACCACAGAAAGTGACAGCATTCCTCAAGTTTCCATGCAGGGTAAGGAACCTTCCTTTCCTCTGCGCAACCCCATCCGTCAGCCGGCTCACTTCCTGCCAACCTCCGGCCTTCCCAGCAGCCAGCAAGCTCCTCCCTCGAGTCTAGTTAGCTTTCCACTGCCACGTCAATTGAGGGAGAAGGACAGAAGGGAAGCAAGAAGGGAGGGAGCAAAAACCAGAAGAGGGAGGGAGGGAGGCTCAGCAATGCCAGGCATAGTGGGGGGAGAAAAAGAGGGGATGCGGACTGCTCCTGCAGTAGCTGGAGATGAGCTGCAAAGGCAACTGGCCAAGGTGGGTCAAAGGACCCTTTTGAGGACTTGGAAGCAAAGGCTAGTCCTGTTTGAGCTTTGCTCCAGACCCCAGCCCAGGCAAAGGGCTGATCTAACAGGACAGAATTGGGCAGCAGGAGATGAGGCTGCATGGGGCCTGGGAATCCTCCCACACAGCTCCACAGGGAAGAAAAGGAGTTGAATGAAGCAACAAGTTCTGCACACCTGGGTGACAGCCAAAACATCACAGCATTTCCTCCCCAAACAGCAGTAATTGATTTTTTTTTTTTCCCCCCCCTCTCTTTCTAAAAAGGTGCAGCATATCCCAGGTGGAAACCAGGTACCCGCCTGACACCAGCACTGGAAGAGGAAGGACCTTGGAAGTTTGCTCCAAATTGGAAACATGCAAAGAGCAACATTGCTCCTTCCCAGCTGTCAGACGAGGAGGAGGTTTCTGCAATCAGGACTTGGACTTACTTTCACCTCATCTCTGCCCCTAAAACTCCATCCCAAAAGCAGGGAGGGGAAAGGACTAATGAGCTGCTGACAGCCGGAGAGCAGATCGCAGAGGCTCCACTCCGTCTGCCCAGTGTTCAGACTACCTGTTCAGGACTACAAGATTGTACAGTAGTCTGCACATTGGTTAGGCTGTGCTGGGATACACCACACACTGCCAGTGCTGCGCAGGGACGGCAACACCTGCATGGCAGAGGGACATGCTTGGAGAGAGTGGGCTGTGGGGATAGCTGCATGCAAAGTTCACTCATCCCTCAGCCTGGGAGGATATAACCCGTTGGAGCCATGCTTGATGATCACTTTTACCTGCCTGTTCACCAGCCTACTCACAACCCTCTTATTCCTCCTCCATCTCTCATCCCCTTCTTCGCTGTTATTTCTTTCAGCTTCATGCACTTGTCCGAGGGGTAGCTGTGTTCAGGATGGCTTGTGTTTCACATACTAAACTTTACCATAAAATGAAGAGACAGACATATGGGCCTGGCAGAGTTACAACTGCACTGTACTTTGCTACCTGAGAAGGCAGGATCAAGCAGAGAAAGGTGACTGGAGAAAGGGGATTTCACATCAAATACTGCTGGTCATTAATAAAGAAAAACCCACAAAGGATTGAAAGTTGGAGGTTTGGATGCTCTGGAAGTTGTGTTTGCTTTGATGTTTGTCTGGAAAAGAAAGAAGAGAAACAGTGAGTGAAAGCATAAATGAGGACTGATTAAGACTGAGTAAGATATTATCCATGCGAAAACATGCACTTGTGAAAAAAGATGAGTGAATGAATGAAAGAGCTCCACAGAGGATGTAAAAAGAAGGAGCATACTCCAGAGAGCACCTGAGAGCAGTGTGAAAGCAGGAGAGGAAGAACCTCAGAGCAGACCTGCTCCTACGGTCTCTAAACAAGCTGTGTACAAAAGCCTGGCTGCAGCCGGACCCGTAACAGCAAGTTTCTGATGACTCGTGGTCATCAAAACAAGGATAAAGGGATTTCTACCAGCTGAGCTGTGCCTCAGGGACAGACTGTCAGGAGGGTGGGGGGGATGGCATAGGGTCGGTGGGAGGGGGGAGTGCATGTGTGTAGTGGGGGAACAATCTCAGTATTGAT
Source organism: Fregata magnificens (assembly GCA_013389945.1). NCBI lineage: Eukaryota > Metazoa > Chordata > Aves > Suliformes > Fregatidae > Fregata > Fregata magnificens. Next base: position 39,007 of record WAAD01018047.1, on the reverse strand, counting down.
CAATGTATTTTTAAACTAGAATTGGGTACAAGACATTGACAGGTACAGAATAAGCAGCTATCTACTGACTGTCAATAAAGTCAAATCTCCCCCAGGACAGGAGAGAGTACCTTTGTACTTTGAGCAAAAAAGAAGGCAAGAAGACAGAGAAAGAGCTCAAGCACAACTGATGCAGCAGGAATCAACATGATGCATAGAGACTATGAAGCACTCCCTGTCGCACCTCGAAGTACCTAAAACTGTGCCCACTCCCCCTGTACACATGCAGGACTCAGATGCATTGACATTGCAAGCAACACAAATACTTTCACACAAGCAAATAAGGCTGTATTCTTCTCATGTAGTCACCTGTTCTTACAAGCCCAAAATTTTAGTACATGATTTACCTGAGTAAGGACAGAAGGTCCCATCTGTATTGCACATTCATACAAATTGCCAAAGGAAACAGCAGATAGATCCATCCACCCAGCTGCACAAACACTCCGGCACAGTGGCACACAGTCACAGGCACTCCAGCAGAGCAGAGAACACAGGGGTCCCCTCCAGCACGCAGTAAGCTTTATTAATAGGAACCAGAGCACAGTGCTCCTTGCACCTTGCCTACAAGGTCCCCATCACCAGCAGCTCTAGCCTAGCTCACAGACCCTCCTTTCCAGCAGGAGGGAAAGCCCTGCAGAGAAGTGGGCACTGTGCATTTCATAAGGGATTCAAGCAGAAGGACTATTCGAATTAAGTTCTTGTATCATGTCCACTATGGTGCTCGCTGAGCAGTTAAGACAGTGTGCTGTGCTGCTGCTCCAGCCCTGATGACACTGTGGCCTCCCTGAGCAAGGAAATCTCACTCTATATTGCCAGCAGCCAGAGCAGGCTCCTCCCCACCTCTCCCTCCCACTGTTGGCCTGCAGCATAATCCCACAGGGTTCAGGAGGTGCAAGTACCTCAGAACGGTCTCCAGGTCTTGGGAGGCCAGCTTTCTGTGGGGCCGCTCTCCATGGGGCCAGTGTTTGACTCATTGAACGGAGACAGGAAGAAAAACAGAGAGCCCAGGAGCACACACACATGCTCTTGGCAACAAGGCAGAGCAGGGAGCCAACTTTCCACCCCCGCCTGGCCTGCTCTTTCCTTCCCCTCCCATTCCCCAGCACACTCCTTCAGGCCCCTCCAGAGCATCAACAGCCATGTATCCCTGCTAACATGTAATGCTGAGCCCTTTAAGACATTTTAAGTTTCAGTTCCTTTCTTCAGAGGCAGAGGAAAAACAAGCCAGCATTGCGGAAAGACTGGTATTTCACTAATGGGGTCCAGATGTCTTCATTCTGCAGACACTGGGTCTTGGCTTACAAGACAGGGCAGGGAAAAGCTGTGCCCCCACTCCCCCCAGCTCCAGAGTGCTAGCCTAGTCTTCACCCTGACCCCACTGCACACCATCTCACCCAGCTTCTTCCCCCATCATCACCCACAGCTCCACCACCAGCATTTCCATCTGCACAAGACAGATTCAGCTCCCTCCTTGTTCCCTCTGGACAGCTGCCAGAGCACAGGGGAACTAGGACAAGAGAGCCCACAAAAGTGCAGGGTGGGGCAGACAAAGCCTCCCCCTTCCTCCCAGAGCTTAAGTGAAGAAAGATCATGGTGTACAGCCTTTAAAAATACAGGAGAACATTTCAGGAGCTGTAGAGGACACAAGTCCTTCTGAATTGGTGGAGAGGGAGAGCTCTGGGACAGATGTGCAAAGATAATCATCCGACAGAGGACCATGCACTGCAGACAGCTCTTCAGGATGGAACCAGCTCCATGGAGTACTGAGGTTTGGGATGGGAATCCCCATGCTCAAGGCTCTCCAAGCTGCCCCTCAAATGCACCAACTTTTAGCCTGACTCAACTATGGAGTCCAGGTGGAAGTTGCTGCTTTTCTCCCTCACAACAGTCAGTGATCAAGGAGTTGAACTCGGGGAGGAAGCAAATAGAAATATGCTTCCCTCTTCCCCCTGCTCCCACTCAGCTGAAGACAGAGGCTCCTTTCTCAGAGGCTGCTCAGACCTCATCAGCACTGGATCTCCTGTGTTTAAGGGGCCAAGGTTGGCATGGAACTGCTTTCATTACACAGCTCTACCTCTTGCTATGCAGAAGGGGAATGGCACAGACCTCCAGTTGCTATTGACCCACAAGGCCATCCTCCCTCAGGAGGAAAGGGAGGTCCAATCCCCATCCCAGGCAACTGGAATCTATCAACAGTTTACATATCACCACTGCAGCCCTCCCTCCCACTCCCCAGGGAAGAACAGGGAGTTCTGGTCATCTCTGTAATACAGATTAGCAGCTGGCTTTGATTAAACTACTTGATGTTTATAACCACTCAACCCGCATATGCAACCTAGAGGAAAGTGAAGCCTCCCCAAGCAACTCTGAATACAAAGGTCAGGGGTCTTCTAGCAGAGACACACTGATTTAGTGAAAGACATTTCAGTGCCTGGTTCTTTAATTAGGAAATTGCTGCCTGCTCATCCATAACAGCACTGCAGCAGTCTCCATGCAGAAAGTGATATTTAGAGGCTGATTCATCACTGTATTTGTCATCATTTCCACCTGCCTAGAATCAAACAGGCCCACTGATACAAAGTAGACAAGAAGCCAGGCCTAGCTGTAGCTCCCAGGCATACTACTGTGTGCCTCAGAATACCTGAGGGACACAAACCACAGTAAGGGGCAGAGCAGTTTATTTGCAATCAGAAACCCCGATCAACTCAGAATGCATGACTACATCATACCAGGCATTTTTCATCCCCCAGAACATTGAGTGGGACTAACCTTTTCGATCATGTCCTTACCAAAACCATCCAGCTATTCTTTCTCTTTTCAAAGTAATCAGAAAAGATAATTATCTACCTTTGTCTTGCACAGGAAGCAACACACTGTTGACAATGATAATTTCAGCTGGGAAAATTCTGTCTGCTTATATCATTTCCCACTGAAGCAGAAAGACACCACAGCACAATGCCATAATTCCTATTATTCAATATTTTCAAGCAACTCTATAGAGTAGGTCCATGTTCCTATCAGTGATATTCCACACATCACTACTTTTGATCAGCAGTACTCTAACCATTCAAATTCAAACAATTTTACAAATATGTTAACTGGCATGTTCAATATAGAAACATTAAAAAAAGACATTCCTGCTTTGCAGATTTAACAACTGAATCCTGGAGAGGTTAAGTAATTTATCCAAAGTCAGAAGGAGCCAGCATCTGAGCTGCAGCTTCAGCTCCACAGCTCCTGTTGCTATGCTCAGAAAGGAGATAGCTTTTTCTTGTGACCAGGAGACACATGAAAGCCTCTGCCATACTCCTTCAGGAAACTCATCACAGCTGCCCCACAAATACCAAAAAGTCCAAGTCTTGGAACTAACCCATCATACCCTTGATCACAGCTGCCACAGCAAGACAAAGGTCAAATTCATTCCAAGTGTCTGTCAACTTTCTGCTGAGCCAGGGCTTCAAGCACAGATGTTACTCCTTGTGTCAGAAGAGCCATGTCCACATCAATTCAGAAATACTCAGCAGTGCTGAGACCACAGGGAACCCAGCCCAAGAATGGTTTCAGCTTGTGTCACAAGCTGCAGACAGTACTCAGAAGATACATCTGTAACAGCCAGTGAACTGAAGGCCTTATCCTCATCAGGTGCCCAAGACTCTAGTCACAAAGTTGAGCTACTTACCTCATCATCCTTGTACCAGGAGAGGTTCTCTGCTGTCAGGACAAACCAATACTCCTTGGAGCCACCCTTCATGATCCCAATGTTGTTGATGGTGAGCCAGCCCTTTCGGATGACCTAAGGGGGTGGAAGCAGTGAGCATTAACAAGGGGCCTAAAAGCCTGGCCTTAGGCAACAGAGGAAAGATCAGAGGGTATCCCTACACACAGAGTAGTATGGAAAGACAAGGAACACCATGCTCTCTGCTGCTGCCAGAAGAGCCCCCCACTCAACTGGCCAGTGAAGGTCTTTGCCTCGAAAGGGCCAGGAATAGTATAAAAAGGACGCAGGAAGGAACCTGGCAGTGCTGTGCATTATACCCTCTGCCAAGGGGAAGAGAGGCAGGAAGAATTGCATCAAGAGTGCCTCAGACACTGGCACAACCTACAAGCACCAGATCACAGCAACACACCCAGAAAAAGCCATGCCTAGAGAAAACCAGGACACCAGCACACCTTTCAGCACACTGCACATGTGGAGTGCTTCACCCAACTCAGGGGGGAACCAGTTCAAGAAGAGATGGGCAAGCAACCCAGAAAGAATTGAGTTTAGTAAAAAGGAGAAACTAAGTATAACAGAACAAAATGGTGCATCTGGAATTAGTACCCTGGACTTCAGCATACCCAGGTACTTCAGTTGTCATATCAATTCAGGGCAAAACAAGTTCCTTTAAGTTTAGTCTGTAAAGAAGCCAGGCTATTACTTTCTAGGGAACTCTAATTCACCAAGTGCTGGTTTAGAGCCTCACACATGGAGTAATCAAATGTAAGTATGCATCAGCTTAAATGCATTAGCTTTTATGTATTACTGCACTGTTAACACCCAAAAACATCTGCATGCATTATGTGTGTGTACCTTGTTGTATGGACATGCTTGCTGGAAACGACCTGGCATTGAAAAACCATGCAACTGCACGGCATATTAGCAAGTCACACCACCTGAGCAGCCTACCACAGAGCTACACAATCCTTTTAATTGTCAATTTGCCCTATAAAGGTACACATAGGAGCACTGGATCTTCACCTCATGCCTCTGTTAAGCTTGAGATAGTCCTATTCTCTCTATGGGCAGGAGGGGGCAGTGAAACAGAACCACACATCCTTGGATTACTGCTTTTTATCTCCACCCACTCACAAGAGGTACCAGCAGTTCTGAATTTTTCCTCATACTACCCTTTCACTTCATTTCTGCTTCACCTGTGTCTAGTGCCAGCTGCCCTCCTCTCCCCATTCAGCAGCAGAGGGAATAATTTGTCTATGCACTGTTCTTGCCTTCCCAGATGCAACATTAATGTTCATTAGCACACCCTGCTGAGTGGCCTTCTACTCACCAGGATCTCATCCTGCAAAGGGGAACCATAGCAACAGCAGCAGAGCAGAGAGCAGAAGAGGAGCAAAGAGAGGAGAGATTGTTACTAGGAAAGCTGGAGCAGGAGAAGAGAGGCTCAAAAATAAAATAAGATAAATTGGAAGCTGGTACCAGATCTTTTACCCCAGGTGTTAACAAAAGCAACCCCCATCCCAAAATAAAGTCTGCTAACAAGAAAGCCAAAGCGCTTTACAGGTAGATCCAGAGTTTGCCCTTTGCACTCTTTTACACTCAGCTCTTCTGTAAGGTATGCTGCAGAGGATGGGGTTCCCTACAGCTGCTCTGAGATCCCATGAAATAGATGGTTGGCCAACCCAACCTGCTGACCTACCTGCCTGCCAACAGTACTGAAACAGTCTGCATGTTTATGTCCAGGGAAAGGTGGTCAAACATGTTATGAAGAGGATGGATGTCAGGAGTGAATGTCTTTAAAAAGACTAAGCAAAAGCATTTTGCTTCCATTGTCTATTGAAGCTGCTTGCAAGGCTTTGTTTCTACAGGCTCCCCAGAGAGGTGGTGGAGTCATCAACCCTGGAGGCGTTCAAAAAAGGTATAGACGTGGCACTCCAGGGCCTAGTTTAGGAGTCATGGTGGTGTTAGTCGATGGTTGGCCTTGATGATCTTAGAGGTCTTTTCCAACCTTTATGATTCTATGATTCTATGATAAGATCTTCTAGCCTAGATAGCCTTGCCATATCCCCAGCAAATCTGGGAGAAGGTGTCATTAGCCCCTTTTTAATTTAATGTGTACTGCTTATAGTTACTGAAGGAGTAAGTGAACTCCTCCCCTCCACTGCTGTCTTCTCATACATACCCAGTGCTACTATGGCTATAATCATCTTTTGTCTCCCTGTACAGGGGTTTAAGTATTTCCAGTGAAGCTTCCCAGAAGAGAGTCCATGAACTCTTGAAATCCCCTTCCAGAAAGTAGATACCATTGATGGGAAAGACAACTAGAAAAGACAATTCTGTACTGTAACAGTTCAGACATAGTGTTCTGTACCCCTCACCTCAGCAGAAGAGTTAGCAGAGCTAGTGAAGCTGGCTAGTGCAGCTAGTGTAGGGGCCAAACAAACAAGGGTTTACACATCATTAATAGGGATTTCTACCAGAAAAGCAAGACCAGACCTTGATTATCAAGCATCCATTTTCCTCTACAACACTTTGCCTCCATTGCTGCTACATGCTCAGTTCTTCCTGACTGCAGTGAGCCTAAAACACTATCCTCCAGGTATAAAGAGTTTGATGAGTGAAAAAACCCACAAACCAAAACCACCCCAAAAACCCCTAAAAACCAAAAAAGCCACCACCAAAATTAGAGCACTGCTGCATCCTGCCCAGCACTTGTCCACCTGGTAGCTTCCAGGTAGCAAACATGTCCTCCTTGCAGCAGTGAAGGAGATGGAACTTGGCCTACCTGGTTGCCAGCTGCCTTCTTCTTGCTCATCTGGCTGCTCCTCTGCTGAGCACTGCAAACAACAGCAGAGACATTCAAAAGCCCTCAGGCTCCTCTTCATCACCTGAATCCTGCTCCCACCGGATAGCTGCTACAGTGAGTTCATGCCCCTCACCACTGGCTTCCAAGCCTTGATAACCCAATCTATTTCCATCTGCTCTCTCAGCCTGGTCTACTCATCTTCTCACTCCCACCTGAACTACACTTGGGTCACTAACCCTCCAACTGCTTCTGCTTTTTTCCCCCCAACACAACCCTAATACTCTAACTCCCCCTTCTACACATCCCTATTATCGTCCCCAGCCTTGCTATACAGAGCCACTGAAAAACAAGCAATACTGAGAGCTGAACCGTACTTTGGGTCCACAGCATCTGCACCAGGGCCTTTGCAATCCATTTACTGGAGCAACTATAGGACAGAGCCACAGGAAACACATGCAGAGAAGAGGAAGCAATAGGATGTGGGTGCTTACTTGGCAAAGCCAATGAAATCCTCATGGTTTGTGTTCATGTAAGCCAGCTCGATGTCTATTAGAAGCATGACCTGCCAAACAGAGGCACAGACAGAGCAAGACAGACATTAGTGGTTGACACTGCTAATAGGGGCAGACAGAGCCTTGTACATTGCTCATGTGATCAGCCCTCTGCAGCCAGACACCCCTTGGCTCAGGCCACTCTGGTGTAGACTGTCCCTTCAAAGGTGTCCCCCCACCCCACCCAATCTCCCCTCTTACACACACTCCTGATACCCTACCTGATCTTTGGTCCTGCCTTCTCTTTCACGGATGTGAGTAGTAACAATCCTCTCCATCTCCTCACGCAGATGAGGGTACTGGCTGAGCTGCAAGAGAGAGAAAACACGTGCACATGGGAAAGGGAGGTATAAAGGGGGGAGCAGCCCCCCATGTATGCATGCACACATACATCCTGCAATCAGATATTTTCAAGGGAAGATCTAGAAAGCTGGACTTGCAGACAGATTTTTTCCAAGTTCCTGGAGGTCTGCTGGGGGCAAAGTTCATTCCCTCTTGCTTTGGGCTTCAGAGAAAAGCCCTTTTTGCTCTTGCAGCAACCCTTCATCAGAGACCTGCTCCAAAGTCACCGCATTCTTCCTGGCATGAGGCTCTTGACAAACCCCAGATGTAAACACACTACTTATTGCTTGTTGGGTTTTTCCCATTAAAGTGAACAATTTCTCTAGATGTTCAGCATCTCATTGTAGTAGGCTAAGTAGGTGCATGGCCTGTTGCTATAACCACCTAAACCCTATGGCAGGTCTCCCTGGGAAGTGAAGTGGATTTCAATCCCCATTTACTGAGGCACTGAGTGAAAGCATCTGGCCTTCTCCATCTGCAAGCAGAGACAGAGTATCTGACCAACTCAAGGGGACACGTCTTCAAGAAACACTGTTCTCTGGGCATCCAGCTGCTTCTCCAGCTGCCTTGGGGCAGGATTACACAGTTGAGATCTATTCACATCACACCTACACCACACTTTTTGCCACATTACTGAGGAGGGAATCCTTTCCTGCCCAGACAGGGAAGTAGGACTTTACTAGCTGTGGTTCAAAAGAAGAATATCTACAGAGATCATACATGAGAAACCCTTCCAAAATGAGCACCGTTAAAGCCCTCTGGGTTTCACACAGCACCTACTTGCCTCAATTCATAAGCCTCTATTGATTTCAATAGCAGTAACTCTATGTTTCTTAGGTCAGGGCCAGCACAGTCAAATGAAATTAATCCTCCAGACCCAGGATCTAGCCCTTTCTTCCCCACTTCATCTATCCCCTGTGAAATCATTTCCCCCATTTTTTTTAATATTACCTCCAATTTGACTATAATGTCAAACAGCATTTCCTAATATCAGTCTTTTATATCCCCTCAAGGGGGTGTATAAAAAAGAAATCTCATTTGCCTTTGATCTGTACTACCTTTGTTTTGTTCCTCCAATTTATATGAAAGCTGCTTCTTAAACTGGTTTGGCCTTTTGTTTTATATATATAAAAGCAATTCTAACATGCTAAAAGGAACCGGCCTAAAGCGTGCAGCATCACTACTGGAAGCCAGATCCTATTCTAACCAGCAACAATATTCCTAACATCTGACTACAAATAGTCTCAAACCCTTTCAGCACCTTTGCAGTCAAGTGAGTTGCAGTAGCCTGGAACTGAAATTGAGGACTAACTTTGACACTGCCTATTTTCCAATGTGTAGTTTGTTTTGAATGCCAGTCACTCTACAGAGGCAGGAAAAAACCAAAGTAAAATTAGCATTTCCCCAGCACCACCTTGTCTTGAAAGCACAAACTGGATGTTCTCCATGATCTTTATGGTTCAGGCAGCTGGTTGCTTCAGAGACGCACAGGCAAAGCTTCCTGTTTCCTTTGAGGGGTTGGCAAAGGATAGATGGGCAAGTTATGTCAAACAGAAAAACAGGAAGTTGGAAAACCTCTAAGCAAGTCTCAGCTTCTTTGCTTCAAATTTAAAAAAAAAAAAATCAAACAAAACCACCAAACCTCCCCACCCCACTCCCAACCAGTCCAAGGGCACACAAAGTGCAAAACAAGTGGTTTATTCAGAACCCAGGTCATCCAACAACGTTCATGTGCAAAAATAAATTGACAGCATCAATCCCCATGCATGAGCTTCCAACCCCAAGCATGCACAGGAGAAGCAAGGGTGGACAAGGAAAGAGGACACAGACAAGCCACAGGATGTCACACCACCAGGGAACGTGCAATAGGGTATAGAGGGGCAAGGAGTTATCACCAGCAGTACAAACAGCACCCAGAAATGCCATGACTCTGAAAGACAGGAGAGCAGGCGACCCTCCAAGGGGTTAAGTCTGTCAGCCTGTGATCATGTCCCAGCTCAAGTAGATTTTCAATCCTGTTTTAGCTGCATTTGCCTGTTCAACCAAAGTACAAGCTCACAGCCCTCTTTGAAAACCAGTTTGTCCCAATATTCCTTAGTTCCCCTCTTTGCAGATTCCAGGAGTCCTTGCCAGCACACCAAAGATCAACTTCTAGCTGAAGAGTTGCTGACTTGCAAGACCTCCCTGCACTTGTGAGATGCTGCAGTGCAGTCTGGCACAGAAGGTTCCTGCTTTTGGAAAAACACTAGCTGGAACACTATCCTCCTAAACGTAATGGTTTGCATGCTTACCCCAGCTTTCTGTTGATTTTTGGAGCTACTCTCCATTTAACCAACTGGAAGAAACTCAGAATCAGGCCAGTCAGAACAGCTCTTAACAGCTACCTTGTCTTCAGCCCTCAACTTTGTCTAATAGTCAAGAGATAGTCCACTGCAAATCTCTTTTCATACAGGAAAGCTGTACTTCTGTAGCACGCAAACAGGTCGGTTTGCCTCCTTACGTGTTCTTTAATAATCTCATATTATGCCATCTATGCAGCTTTATCAACTGTACATACAAAGATTTCTTCACCATCTGGGGTGAAATGAAGTAATTGTGACAGCACACAAACAATAACACACAATAATTCAGGACAGCAACAAGCCAAGGCTACAGGACTGTTGAGCTAATTCAAGAGGTGTTAGCCCAAGCAGTCTTCCTTTCAAGAAGCCTTGCAGGATTTTTAGTGAGTTTAAAGGTTTTTGTCATCTGAAAGGCAGCATCAGTCCACAATGCAGCAGGCTGGGCATTACCTTACAATTAGCATCAGTCCTAAAGTAGCCTTTTCCAGATACCTCCCCTAATAGCACATGCTCTTGTCCACGTCAAGCAGTTAGGGCTATAACATGCAAGATAAATATTGCAAATCAACTAATGCCCCTGTGCAGTTACTACGCTTTGCCTTATGCCATCAGAACCTATCTCAGGCTGGCTGCTATCCTAAAGTGGTCTATGGCAGCTACCTTCTACACTTTCAGAGGGAGATACAGGCAAGATTAAGCTTCTCACTACATGTAGGCATTTGACTTTAGGCATTACTAAAACCTTCCTTTTATTTTCCAGTACTATTGCTAGATATCTTCATTCAGGCAGTTATTTCTCATCTCTAACACCTGCCTCCCTGGCCTTTCCAGCTTTTATTACAGCTATTAGTCTCCTACAATGTCACTGCTACTATCACCTTCCTTACAGGATATATCTTGGTTGCATCACCTTGGAACACCCTCATGGGGTCCTCCACCATGTCGCAGATTAAAATCCACAGAGCAAGTGAGTGTCCAGCCACTCTAATGATGTGGTCCAATAGAGAAACTGGAATCCAACGCCCTTGGAGTTTTCATGATCCTCCTCCCTCCCCACCCAGAGCAGACATCTCCAGCCAGATACAGAAAACAGTATAAGCGATCAAACCCACCAAAATAAAAAACCCACAAGAGAAACAGGCTGGAAAGGAGTTATTCTGCCTTGCCACAGCAATCTGGCAACAGCAGGACTCTGAGAAAAATAGATTGGGCAGACCTCAGAGCATGTCAAAGATGTCTCCTTAACAGGGGAATAGAGCTCACCTCTACCTGAGTACAACTAGACCTCATTAGCTCAGCTCCCACCTTCACTCTGAACTCATATCAATTCTTATCTTCCCTTCCTTCCCAATTTAGGGGTATACGTCGGTGAGTCTGGCTGTAACCCTGGAAGAAGGGAATGGTAGTTTTCAAGTTCTAAAATAACTCATGAAACAGCCCTTTCCCACTCCGTTTCCACAGACATGTTTCTGGCCCCTCACTAGTAAGTTTAACACTAATTGCCACATCTGCCTTTTTTTTTTTTTTAAGGAGGCATGTGGTGCCCCCTCCTGGACGAAACCAGCCTGGGAAACAAACCCACTCCTGCCCCAGCCTCTAAGCAGTGTTTGACACCCTCCATGTCACTCAGATCACTTTCCCTCTCCACCCGCTGCTGCCTTCTGCTAGCCTAAGGCTTCACCTCCTGTGGTTCACAGCATACAAGGAAAAGTATCCACACTACCTCCCACTGAGCATAGTCCATGGAGCAAGAGGATCAGCAGGATAATGATGGAGAGGGTGTAATGCCTGGAAAAGTTTTTCCCCCAAGCCTTTTGGGACAGTAATCTTCGGTTGACTCTGAATATCTCTTGCAGAACATCCCACAGCTCAAACTTTTAATTGATTGTTCTTTTGTATATGGTAATACTCAACATAGTTCTGCAGACAAGAAGAAACCTGCAGACCACTCATGCTGTGGGGATGTGAGGTGTTTCTCTGAGGTTTTTTGTCTTTTTCTAGGGTATCCGGATTTTTTTTTTTTAAGGGGGTCCCAGCAAAAACAAGTAAGAAGTTCCAAATGCACAGGCAGTGGCACAGCAAATGGGGCTTGCAAAGGGTTTGATTCACACTGAGGTGAATGCCACTGAGCCAGACAGAGGAGAACGGTATGCCACAGTAATCCACTGGATCCCAGCTCACTTCTCAGCTACAGAGCCCATGAACTGACGCCCACTTCTCTTGGCCTGCTTTTAAACTGCTCTTATACCTGCAGGTTGCTGCTCTCTTTAGATGCATCTTTTCCCATTTTCTCTCACTAGGTTTGCTGGAGCTCCTGGGGTGCATGTGGAGAAACAGCATGGAAGTGTGTGGGAAGGGAGTGGGCATTGACCTTTCTTTACATTTTTTGTTTCTTTACCTTTTCGCTACACTTTCTGATGGTGGATGTGAGCTCACTCACTACCATATCCACACACTTCAGACTTGGCTCCTTCAACTTCTGCACCTGCTTTTTCACTATGGCTTCAAAAGCGAGGTCAGGCGTGAAGAGACCCGTTCTGCATGGCAGGGGCAGGGTGGGAAGAAGCAACGAGGAAGAAGAAAGCAAAGCAGAGAAAGAACAGGAAGGAGGAGGAAAGAGAAGGAAGGAAAGGGGAAAAGAGAGAAAACACAAGGCAAAATGAGAAGTGAGATTTTGGTTCATTCCATTAGTTTATTGAACCAGGTGAGCATTGCTATGGGGCCTATGCACTGCCAAGTATCAGGAGAGTCTACAGGCAAATGGAAGTGGCAAAGGGGAATGAGGTAGGAGCAGCTGGGCCAGTGAAATGGTGAGCTGTCAAGAGCAAGATGAATGGATGGAACCCCCCAGGGATCAAGTAATCTCTTCCTGAAGGAAAGCTTCTTCGGATTTTAAGACAAAGCTGCTTGCCACAGTGAGCCACTGCCCCTCTTCCTAGAGGCTCACCATGTCTCATTTCCCTTTGTCTCAGGCATTCCCCTTTCCTTCCCACCACAGTTATCTTCCCTTGATGTTTTCCTTATTCCAGCTGCAGGAAGCCTGAACAGGAGCCAAGCTAAGACTTGCAAAGGTCTGTCACTTGCATCTTGTTTTGGCAGAACTGAACTGAATTGATGTGTCTCAGTTTCAGGGATTCAAACAAGCTGCTCCACTTACGGAGCATATTTCATCTCACTCACCTTCCCTCCAACTTAGCTTCCTCAGTAAGAACAGATGTACCCAGTATTTAGGAAAATGCAAACATGCTACAGGGCATCCATTGCTATACAAAGCATCTGTTCTGCCCCAGCTAACCTGTAGCATCAGACCCAATACAGGCCTGTTGAGGTTCATAAGGAAGTATTAATTTCCACTGATACTAAGTGGCCTGTATTCTCAGTGGCTCCACAACAAAAGAAAGTCCACAGAAACTAAAGTTACTAAAACATGGCAAAGATTAATCCAATTCAAGACTACTGCACCCAAAGAAGTTTTTCAGCACATCTTTAACACTTTAGAGCTTCCACCAGGATGCTCTGTTACACAATTGGAGTTACTTGTTTTAGCATGGGGCACTACTGCTTTGCAAGTGCCTTCCAGGGGACAATGTCCCCTTGACATCAGAAGGACATACTGCCTTTCTAAAGGTACAGTTAATTGTCAAACCTGGGGTGCATACAGCTAACAACCAATCCAGGGCTAGCTGTAAACAACCACCACATTTAAATCAGGTATTTCCCCCTTCAACTCATCTTTCACATCTCTGTGGATAACCCCTGCAAGACCCCAAGCAACACCAGTATTAAAACACTCTTCAACACATATTACAGGACAACTAGTCTGCCTTTTAAGCAGCAAAGAGTTGGAGTGTGTTACAGGATTCAGCTTGACCCAAGGGTCTCTCTCTCCAGGTGCCAACAATGCCCCTTCTGAGCAAAGCAAGGGCATTTCCAGAGTTAAGTTCACATCCTCTGACTCAGCAGCAGTTTCCTACTAATCCAGTTGCCCTGCTAAGCTCAATATACACTGTTTCCCCCACCAGACTTGGGGGGCCGTGCACAAAAAAAAAATTTAAAAAAAATCAGTCCCTTCTAGTACCTGAGTATTACCTGAATGGTAATATTTTGTTTCTTCAGATAAAAAATTGTAACCATGGCTACTAGAGCACATGCAGACCAACTAGCACTGAAGTCCACCATCAAATTCTTCACAGTAGGATCTAAGCTAAAATGGAATGCTTTAATCCTGAATCTGACACATTTCCCCCCATCCCTGTGGTCTCTTCTCCTCCCTTATTTCCAACCCTGCTGTACCTACCACCTGATCACTTGAGGAACCTGCCACTGAAATTGTCAATAAAAGAGGAAATAAAAAGAAACAATGAAGAAAGAAGTGGGAAATGGAGGGAAGGATGCAAAGAGAAAGATGAATGGGAGATTTTGAATAGCAACTGATGGATGGAGAACAAATCAAGAGAAGCTTCAGAGGGCATGAAAGAGGGAGGCCCTTCTGATCCAGTTAGCAGGCAACTCTGGATACTTGGCAGCCCGAGGGCCTGTGCTTACCTGTCGCCAGGCTCTAATGGCAATTTTCTGGGTGCTCCCCACAGTCACACACCCCAAGAGAGGACAGCAGGACAGAAAAAGGAAGCTCCTCCAGCACTCTAGAAACCTGAGCAATCTCTCACTGCATCTACTTTCCTTTCCCAGTCTGTCCTGGGGGGCAAAGCATGTGCCTGCATGCCTGAGCCCTTCTATAGAGGCTCTTGGCCCTAAGGACTAGGCATTTCTGCAAGCGATGGCAAGTATCACCGCTTGGGCACCTTTCCCCACCCTTGCAGAGACAGGGCGTCAGACTCTCCAGACACCTCCTGCAATGCCCGTTTACCTGCACCTGAATAGCCAGTGGCGATTCCAGTCTCCGGTGCCCATACCACCATCCTAACTGAGATGCCTTTGCACCAGCACCTAGCCCTGCCTGAAGCAGCAAGCCATGGCTGAGAGGAATGACACAAGTCTTGTCTTGCTGCCTTCCAACCCCAACCTCAGAAACAAAAGCTGCCATATCCAAAAGGCAGAATCAAGGCAGGTTCCCTCCCTCAGCCCCAGCAAATACCAGTATGGATCCCAAACAGCAAAACCTGAAGCCCTCTCTCAGAGAGCAGGAAGACCCCAGAGGTTGATGGACTCTTCTAACTTGCTTCTTCTCAGCCATGTGCTGCTCTTCCAGAACAGGATAAGGACCAAGCCAACCAGAAACCAAGCCAAACACCACAGGAACATTTCCCTGCGATACAGCCCACAGCTATAACTGCTGCAGCCTCTGAAGTTCAGCCCCATACACCCCCCAGCAGCACCCAAAGGCTAGTTTGGGATTAACCCTCTCACTTCTACAAGAACAGAGGGGACAAAATTTAAATCCCAGTTTCTGGCTTGGAAAATAAACCCAGATACTAAATTTGAAGTCAAATGTGGCCATATAAGAAATACCCTTGGTTTTGGAAGGCATCAGGAGTCATGCTACAGACAGAGGGGTGGCAGGAACATCTCTAGCACCCCTCAGCTCTAAAACATTTAGGGAGCAGGGCCATGGCCCACATCCTGCAGCACTTCCCCTCCTGTTTGGCTTGTTGGCTGGATCGCCCCAGGCTGGTACTGCTCAGGTCTAGTCATGCTGAGGAGGTGGTTAGAAACACCGAGTGTGGCAGCAGGCAAGTCCCTGCCCAGGTCACAGTGCTGTGCCGCAGCCAGCGAGCAGAGGAAAGTGCCAGCTCCATGCTGCCTCTGGTTACCTTCTTGGTGCACTGTCTAACGGTATTGATTAACTCCGAAATGACCATGTCCACGCATTTCAGGCAAGGTTCTTTAATCTTCTTCACCTGCTTTTTCACAATGGTCTCAAAGGCCATGTCGGGTGTGAAGAGACCGGTTCTAAACACCCAGGGTGGGGACAAGACAAGGCAGGAGGGGGAGAAGGGGCAAGGAGAATGTCACAGCATTACACACACATCTTAGAGCAGGCACCGCCATCACTGAAACCCGGCACGCGGGGCTGGGGAGTGTCACGTCCCCCAGACAAGCCCTGACTGGAGTCCATGGAAAACGGGGGTTGCTTGGCACCTCCCAGGAAGGCGGTGCTGAGGGCAAAACGGATCCCAGCTGTACAGCCACGGCCAGGCCACTACCTCACCTCAGCTGCCAGGCCTAAGGGTGGCAGGGCTAAGGGAGGTGCAGAGGCTGCACTCTGCAGTACATTTGACCTCAGAGTTGTGCAGCAGATGGGAGGCCTTTTCTGAAAAATTTTCTTAATGATTAGTACATTAATGCATTTCATAACCTCTCTCAAACTCAGCTAGTGACTGAGAAAAAGAAAGGAATGAAAATAAATCTGGGTCAGTATTTGTTCACATCCAAGCGTGCAGGAAGGGCTCTGACAGGCACCAGGCCCTGGTCACCTTCCCGGGAGCAGCATGGCTCAGGGTCTTAGGGCTGTGCTTTCTGACAACCAACCTCCGCTGAGGGGAACACAAGCATGTTTGTAACTACACCCTGGGGCCATTGGGGTCCTGGTGAAGGGCACCCCAATACTCCCTCGGATCTCTAGGGGAGGAGGTGCTCAGCACCAACAACCATTTTGAACAACTAACTTTTGGTTGGTATGGAGGCAGAAAGTGAAAACCAATGTTTAAAACTAAATGAAAGAGTGGTATGGACTTGCATCCCTCTTCCTACCCTTTCTTTCTTATGTCAAGACACAAGAAGGAAGGAGAAAATGTCTAGTCACCAAGGCGGTTTTACCTTTTAGGCTTCTGTGACTCTCACATGGGAAGAGAAAGCAAGCTGACTTGGATGATTGTCCCTACTCCCAGATTCAAACAACCAGGGTAGTCCAAGGAGGTTATCCCTCCCCTTTGGCTGACCTACCGTACCTCTGAAGTCTTCGACTCCATTCAGAAGGTCTAGAGGTATTTACAAGGCTATGCAGCCAATGGTCTGCCTAGTGCGTGATACATGCCTGATACCATGGATGTTCTTGATGGCATAGCTAATTTCCCGCCGCAGCTCCTTCTCATCAAACTCCATCTGTACCAAGAGAGAATGTTATCAGAAAGCGTCTGACACTTATTTGTGCAACCCCAGGATACACAACAGCATGCTTTACAGAGAAGAGGTCCCATGCCAGCACTATCATGTGACAGGTGCGATGTTAGCCCAAGTGTTGGATACAGAGTCCAGCCATAAAGCTTCTATTGCCAATGCAGACATCCTGGACAAATGTGAACAGCTAAGGGCCTACACTTACAGATGCCAAGCCCCAGCAGCTCCCAAGGAGCTTCTTAGAGATAAAGCAATAGGATTGAAGTGCTAGATTGCTTTCTAAATCAAACTGTTTTGTCTCCCAAGATTTAGCATGAGGTCTCGACAACTGTTTTTTCCAGTGAACACCACAAATAGATTTACAATTCACATACAAAAATGTATTATCCAATACAAGGCAGGCTCCTGTATTTCACTAAAAAGGCATCATCTTATTCAAATGCAAAAAAAAAAAGGAAGCAAAATGTAGAAAATCCAGAGTGGAATGATATGGCTCTCAAGTCTGTTCCAACTGACATTAAAAAGGTTTTTCCATACCAATTCTGATCAGGTTAGTGTACTTTGCCATCCAAGAAAACGATCATTCAATAAAAATCCTCTTCAACTGTTATGACAGTAGAAGAGTTTCTACCCTGTTCCCACCTCTAGGCCATCAACAGGGAACAGACAGAAGTAATACCAGGTATATCTACATCCTCTTTCCTGCTTCTTGCATATCCATTAGGGCAACTTTAGGTCTCGTCTAGTGCTCAGGATCAAGGAAGTACAAGTTTCAGCACCATTCGTACTATGTGAAATTCAAAGTAGCCTTGACACAACATATCTGCAAGGACATTCAGTCATTAATTTACTATTGTCTGTGTTAAAGGATGTTATTTTGCACATTTAATTTAGCATTTAGGAATTAAGCCAAAGAAATATTGTCATTTAACTAAGAGGAAGTTAAGTTTGTCACAAGGACAGGGACTGAGGGAAAGGTCAGTACAATGGGAAGGCTCCAATAAAGGAGACAACAGTAAATTAAAAAAGGTGATAAAAGGAAAAACGTGAAACAAAGTAGTCAAAGGGAAAGACAAAAGATGAAAGATACCAAGAGGAGTAAGGAGATAGGCAGAAGAGGTAACAGATAACAGGCAAGCAAACAAAGTGGATCTCAGCAGCACAAGGAAGCAGTACCTTCACCAGTTCAAAGGGGAAACGCTCGTGGAAGATGCGGTTAATCCTAGCTCCTCCTGACAGCTCATAGGTATCAATTTGGTCTCCAGAGCCTTCAATGCGTTTCTCAAAGTCCACAGCAAACTGCTGGACCATCCTGAAAGAAAACAAAAAGCATAAGGTATAAGTCATGGCTGAGCAGCCATCTCCAGGGAGGGACATGCAGCTGAGGCCACTTACTGAAGAAGGGCTTTGGTCTTGCGAGCAGGATCATCAGGGCGAAAATTCTTGTACTCCTCCACCTCCTTCTCAATAGAGAGAAGCTGGCTTTGGAGCTTGTTCCGCAGTCCTGGCAGGGTGTCACGGATGTGGTTGGTCAATTGCTGCAGAAGAAGGTTTAAGATAGTAATAAACCTCTAGGTGGTTACTGTGAAGAGTTTGCTACCTCCACACCACAAAATAAAGAGGAAAACTCCTCTTCTGTGTTCAATCCTTCTGAGAGGTCCTCATAAAAAGTCTATTCCAGGACAGATACCAGTTATGATCTGGGTGTATCCTGCCTCCCCAGCTCCTACCTATTTCACCCCTCTATTCTTGACCTTGATTTCCCCTTCTAGTCTGGTACAAACTCCCATTCATACAAGCCTCCTGTCTCCAACCCAAGAACAAGCTTCACATACAAGTATTAGAATTTGCTATTTACACCAGGGTAAAGGCTATTCTGTCTTCAGATTAGCACACCACTGACACCCAAGGTGATAGTTAAGGCCTTTTTCAACAAGGCAAGGTGGAAGGAGCCAAAACCACTGGTCAGGCTCTAATAAGATGGTTTCCACAGAGCTCAGCTGTAGAAAACTCCAGTTTAAAGATGAATATTTAAATAAGGAGGAGAAAGAACAAAGTAGTTCTTCACTTAAGGGAGTATTGCAAGGGAGCAGAGATGGAAGCAACAGTAATTTGCTGCTGTATGAGACAGGAAATAAGACAGCCTTAATAGATGGGAAAACGACTACCAGCATCACATTTAAATCAATCTTTGCAGCTTACTGTTAGGTACAGAGACCACTAGAAATTTATAAGGTATTTTTTAGCTTAACCAGAAAGACCTTGCATTCTGATAGTGTAAATGCTATGAACCGACTATTAATTTTGCACCAGCGTCACTGAGAGGATAAAGCAGTGCTCTGCCTTTGGTGTGTAAGCTCCATTATTGGCCTTAATGTATAACACTGATACAGTGAAACACAAGTCAGGCACACTTCATAGGACCTGGCATCAAAATGCCTTTTATGATACAGAGAAGGAAGAGTTAACCAATCTTCACAAGTCTCACTGCAGCAAAACAATTTTAAGTATTTATCAGTTTGTTGACTGCAAGTTTTGGCTTTTCCTGCATTCTTCCATCTCAGAAGATCCCTGATGGCCAGCCTAGCCATTCTTGTGACATAGTGGGCAGCAGTTCTTAACTGTTGACAGTACCTGGTTCAATACTTTCTGTAGGTAGGGGGTTCCCATGCGATCAGCCATGTGTCTGTAGGCTGGGTGGGAGAGAAAAAATTTTCTCTCTGCAGCCAGAGCTGCCTGAATGTCCTTCTTGCCATCAATGTCCTTCTGACTTCTGTTGACTACACCAATGTAACCTGTAAGAGTGGGGTTAGAGATCAGGTGGTCAAAAGGATGAGAACATAAACAGGGTTCAGACTGAGAAGTTACCCAGTTGGCAGCATTGCAAAAGGGGAATTCTAGTGGCAACACATTATTAGGAACCAATTGGAAGAGTTTAAAACTAGAATTTCCTGAATGGCCCAGGTTCTGACATTTTGGTATGCAGGACAAAAATGACTATACAACTGAGAATTAGCTTATTTACTACTGTTCCCCCAATCACAAAGTGTACCCTAGTCTCATCCATTTGAGACTCTTCTGTTAAAGTCCTTAGGACAGGTACCTCGCTATAGCGATACACAGTATGTATCACAGTCCAAAATTATTTCATCTGATATACTATGGCAACCTCATTTAGATAAGAGATGAGGGAAATCTTTTAGAGAGGGGTTCCGTTTTTGCAGCTTGTCTTATTAAAAGAAGTAAGGAAAGAGAAAGTAAAGATAAGAGCATAAGGCTATGCTTCTGCTAGGACTACATATCAAGATACAAATATCTAAAAAGTTCCTGTTAACAGCATGACTCATCCCTGTTCCCCAACTTTTCGCAGTTCCACCTTGGAACAGGAATGGCTTAACCACAAGTTGTAACAGAGTAACAGATGTTCCAGGAAGGGGATGCACTGGAGGAAGGGGATGAGGCCAGGACACCTCACACAGGGAGAATAGAGGAAGGAGGTAATGGACAAAGCATGAGGAAACATACCTCTACGAAGAGGCAGTAATTTATTTTCTAATACATCTCGTGCATCAGTTCCTTCATCCATAAGATCCAGCTTAGTGATGACTCCAATAGTGCGCTGCCCTATGGAAAAAACACAAACATACTTGATCAAGCAAACAACTCATGTAATATTTTCCTCTGTTCACAGAGCTTACAGATTGCCCAGCTTGGCTACGCAAGGGCTCTTAAACTCAAACATTACAGTTCCCATCATGTCCAAAAGGCCACGAGAGCAAAACACAATAATTGAGCTCCGTTCTCAGTTATACCCTGATGAAACACACACATGCTATGCCACAGCAGAGAGGGATTTTAGTGCAGATTTTCCTACTTTTCTCCAGACAGAATGCAGATGACTAAAGGAAAGGAAATCCTACACTTCTTCAGAAATGGGCTCAAAGGAAGAAAAAGGGAATAACAAAAATTCTATTACAGTAGCTGTTAACACTCAAACACCTCAGAAGAATGCGTGTTGGTGAAGGTACAACCCAAGACAACAGACAGGAGCCCACAGCTACTGGGCTAATCACAAACAAAAGGTAAAAGGAAAATCAGACCACTGTCTAGTAATGTCATACCAAATTAAGGGATATTTACCTTGAGGATCCACCTCCTTTGCAATCTTCAGGGCATCAGAATTGGCCAAATCAGAGTTGGCTGGGGATACTGCCAGGATGAGGCAATTCTCTTTGGTGACAAACTGCATGAGCATATCTCGGATCTGAAACTCGATGTCAGGGGGCTGGTCCCCTACTGGGACTTTTGTCATACCCGGTAGATCAACCAAGGTCAGGTTCAGGACTAGACATAGGAAACAGAAGACAGCACAAGGGAGTGTTGAGGTAGGAATGTTCTGGTCTACAAGAAGTACCTGTAGCTTTATTGCCTCCAACATATAATAGGCATAACAGATGCACACACAGAAGCACACAGAGCTTTCTAGTTCCTTTTTGTTACTGCTTAGTAAGAACTAGTTGCTAGTTGTTGCTAGTTGTTACCAGCCACGATTGTCAATTATCTCATTACCCTTCCCTTTAAAATCACTTGTTTTCCACTGATCAGGGAAACTGTGCCCTCAAAGTCCTTCCCACGTATGCTATGCTGAAGAGGGAAGGGATGACGGTACATTTTTTCACTTCATAACAAAGACTAGAGAGTCAGAAGAGTCGGTTCAACTCATTAAGAGTTGTCACCGGTATTGAAGGGCTCAGTCCTGCCACTCTTATTCAAGGGAGGCTCCTGTCAAAGTCAGCTGTGCCTTCTCCTGAAGGACTACAACATGCAGCCCTATAACTGTTTAATTGTCTTGCCAAGAGAAAAAATAAAAACTAAAAATCAAGCACAGGTTCTACCCAGCCAAATGCTATGTAGCATTGAGCAGCTGCTTTCCAAAAAAATGCCCACACAGCTGTTCACATTCAGAGCTGGCAAATTCAAAACCATGTTGCTCCCTTGTTTAAGCAGAATTCTTCCACTGAGATCAGCAGCATATGACTAAGCACTACCTGGAGAGAACTATACAAAGTACGTATGTACATGCAAGCAGAGGGCAAGAGCTCTTCAAGAAAGCCACTCTCCCCATCAATTTTTTTTTTTTTTTCCATTTATTTGCCCAGTAAAGCAGTATCAGAATGCAGAGAGAAGCAGCAGCCCTTCACTGTAAGGCCCATACTGATGGAAAAGAACAGCCTCAGGAACAAGTTTCTGCACAGACATCAGTTGTTTCATGAAGTTCTGCTAGCAGTCAGATACATCAGCTGGCAGACAAACCCATTTTAGCAGCATGGCTAAGGCTGGCAGTTTGATACAGCACAACCCAGGCACATGGAGATTAAAGTCAAAAACCAAGTGCACTCCCCACTTCATCTCTGTTCTTTCTGTCTTTATTTCCTGACAAAGCAACAACCCGCCTCAGATGCTGCATTAGGACTCACCATGTGGAGAGTAGACTCGAAGATTGATGGGTACTGGGGAAATCCCTTTGTTGGAGCCAGTAACACGATCCGTTTCAGCCTCAATCTCCAAACGGACCTCCTCAAAATCAGTGAATTTTTTTCCTTTGCAGTGTAGGAACTCACCATATTCTATTTAAACAGAAGCAGAGAGTCAGAAATAGTCACTGAAATCAGAGAAACACTCAAAGTGTAATGAAAACATCACGTCCCAAAGCAAAACAAAACAAAAAACAGTTGAAGGGATGAAGTCTGGCAAGGGCCTTTCCCACTAAGACCTGGCAGGTTGGCAAAGAAGTTACTGCAGTCACACTATCTGATCAACGTCTGAGAAAATTCAGTTGAGGCCAACATCTTCACAATCCAGCTTTTGTCTCAGCAGAGGTGGCATACTCACCTGTCTTCATTCAAGTAATAATCCAGGACTTTCTCTGTTGATACTACGCAAACTTAGCATGCACCTCCCTGCAGCAGTGGTGACTTCCACAGCTACACTGGGAGATACCTCAGTACTCAGGAAAACTTGGACTAGCTCTGCATTAAAGTGCTGGGGGTAAAAAATAGTCCCATTACATAATGAGAACAGACTCAAGAGAGCCTCAAGAGAGCAAAAAAAACTTCTCTTGACATGGTTTTGAATTGGCATTGGGATTTTTTATGTGTCAGCCCTTGAATAGGCTAACCAATCCAAGAACCCTGTTTCAATTTTAAAAGCCTCCTAGAAGTCAAATTGTCTCCTTACTGTAGGTAAGTGGACTGCCATGGATAGGTCAAGTTCACCTGACAAGAGAGGAAGAATACCTTGAGACATTCAGTTGCCAGCTCCTGGATGAGATCTTAACTTATGTTAAGGGGAACAGTAATGAAAATATCCTGCAAGTAAGTAGCAAAACCAGTGAACTGCCCAAAAGACCAGCCGCAGAACTCTGTAGTCGTTCTTCTTAAGATCCTAGCGTTCTCACACTGGGTTTTCAGTACATTAAATAATCTCGCCCCCTTATTTCAGTGGATTATCAGCAGGGTCATCTGGCTTTTACGTCATACCCACTCATAAGAGTTACAGCTGCATTGGCAAAGGAAAATTGTGATAAGTGTATGCATGGAGCCTTGCCTAATAAATTAGAACAAAATAACTAAGAAGCATTTTGCTTCTAAACACTTAATGCATTCGATGTTAAACAGGTAGAACTGAAAACCAACTGCAGGTCATTTTTTACTGGGGAAAATTCTTCCCCCCACCCCGGAGCACTGCCGCTGGCCAAATAAGACCTTTCTTGACTAAGAGTGCGATCCAACTGGACACACAGGCAAGGTAGCTCACATACCTGTGCTGGAATTTACCAGCTGCAGGACCAGGGGGCGTCTGGTTACGATGCCAGATCCACGTGGCAGAAAGTCCCTGAAATGAAACAGGAAGTTTCAGATGAGTGAATTATTGTTTCCTTCCCTTTTCACAGCTTTTCTGCTTCTCTAAGCACTCATGGATTCTAACAGAGAGTCTCAGCTACGGGCACAAAAAAGTTTAAGGCACTAAAAAGCAAGCACTCCTCAAGGAGGATAAGAGCTTATTGTTATGAAGCCACCTATACTTGCAGCACATCCCCTCTAATCCTCTCTAACAGCTACAGCTCCTTCAGCTCATGTTCCAAGCTAACTAACAAGCCCATTTAATATAGCTGTCTGTACTTTGGAAAAAATTAATCTCTTTCATCAGAAAGAAAAGAGAAGTTGAAGCAGAGCCCGAAAACTAGTGTGCCTCCTTTTGACAAAATACAATTACCCGAACTACAACAAAATCACTCACACCCTGCACTTTGGGGCTTGAGAAGACACCGCATTGTTCCAGTATGCAAACACCATATGATACGTCTGAAAGAATAAACAGCAGCCAAAGGCTTGCCTCCACCCAGGGTTTCTCCTGGCTAACTACTCAAGACATAAGTATTGCCAAAGGAAAAGCAGAAGCAGCTTCCTTCTATATTCACAAGAATCCTGAATTTTTGTGTACTTCAAATCATTTCAAAGGAAGCCTTTCACTATCCCTCTCCAAATGCTGACTTAGCAGCCACAGCCCACAAGTTCTCCTTTGCTTTTTCTTTTTCCAAATCCAAGTGCTTTGAGCAAAGCTAGGCATGTTCATTGCATCTCCCAATGACCTTGCTAGTTTGTGGCCTGGTTTTCAAGTACTCAGCTGTTCACATAGCTCCTCAAGAGCCACTGAGCATTTCTGAAAATATTATCATTTGCTTCCTTGCCTAGTGGGAGAAGCATCACTCCAAAACATGGTTCCTACAGCATGAATACAGTTTTCTTTGTTAAAGAAGCTCTACCTACATTGCTTGGTTTCTGGCACACAATCCTCCCTCCCTTGATAGCTGTGGCAATGAATAATTTTGCCAAGTCAGTAGTGATTCTAACTACTCTGGTGAATGAGAAATCCAGGGCCCTCCATTTTTAGCATCTTGCTCTTAGTCCTGCAAGAGCTTAACACTGACAAAGGAAGTGAAGATGAGGAATGAGCTTTTAACACATTAGACAAGGGCTTGAGCAGTTTTGTTTCAGCTCCTGGTTTGGCCACTGATTTCTTATGTAATCCTATGCAAGTTTTTACTTCTCTGTATTTCTCTTTCCTCAGCTGTAAGAATAACTCCCCATCCATGGGCTATCAGAATAACTTGGTAAAATTAAAAACTGCAGATGACTGGAGGTTAGCAAATGTGTTACCCATCTAGAAGAAGGGCTGGAAGAAGGATCCAGGGAACTACAGTCCTGTCAGTCTGACCTCAGTGCCAGGGAGGGTTATGGAGCAGATCATCTTGAGTGCCATCACGCAGCATGTACAGGACAGCCAGGGGATCAGGCCTAGTCAGCATGGGTTATTGAAAGGCAGGTCCTGCCTGGCTAACCTCATCTCCTTCTATGACAAGGTGACCCCCATAGTGGATGAGGGAAAGGCTGTGGATGTTGTCTACCTGGACTTTAGTAAGGCCTTTGACACCATTTCCCACAGCATGCTCCTGGAGAAACTGGCTGCTCATGGCTTGGATGGGCATACTCTTCGCTGGGTAAAAAACTGGCTGGATGGCTGAGCCCAGAGTGGTGATGAATGGAGTTAAATCCAGCTGGCAGCTGGTCACAAGCGGTGTTCTCCAGGGCTCAGTTTTGGGGCCATTTCTGTTTAATATCTTTATCAATGGTCTGGACAAGGGGATCCAGTGCACCCTCGGTAAGCTTGCAGACGACACCACATTGGGCAGGAGTGTTGATCTGCTTGAGGGCAGAAAGGCTCTGCAGAAGGATCTGGACAGGCTGGATCGATGGGCCGAGGCCAATTGTATGAGGTTCAACAAGACCAAGTGCTGGGTCCTGCACTTTGGTCACAACAACCTCATGCAACGCTACAGGCTTGGGGAAGAGTGGCTGGAAAGCTGCCCAGCAGAAAAGGACCTGGGGGTGCTGGTCGACAGCCAGCTGAATATGAGCCAGCAGTATGCCCAGGTGGCCAAGAAGGCCAACAGCATCCTGGCTTGTATCAAGAATAATGTGGCCAGCAGGACTAGGGAAGTGATTGTCCTCCTGTACTCAGTACTGGTGAGGCTGCACCTCGAGTACTGTGTTCAGTTTTGGGCCCCTCGTTACACGGACATTGAGGTGCTGAAGCGTGTCCAAAGAAGAGCAACGAAGCTGGTGAAGGGTCTAGGGCACAAATCTTATGAGGAGTGGCTGAGGGAACTGGGGTTGTTTAGTCTGGAGAAAAGGAGGCTCAGGGGAGACCTTATCGCTCTCTACAACTACCTGAAAGGAGGTTGTAGTGAGGTGGGTGTCAGTCTCTTCTCCCCAGTAACAAATGATAGGACAAGAGGAAGTGGCCTCAAGTTGCACCAGGGGAGGTTTAGATTGGATATTAGGAAACATTTCTTCACCAAAAGGGTTGTCAAGCATGGGAACAGGCTGCCCAGGGAAGTGGTTGGGTCACCATCCCTGGAGGTATTTAAGACGTGTAGATGTGGTGCTTAGGGACATGGCTTAGTCGTGGACTTGGCAGTGTTAGGTTAACGGTTGGACTTGGTGATCTTAAAGGTCTTTTCCAACCTAAACAATTCTATGATTCTAATAAGATCATAACCCATTCTCATTATTTCAGATTTTTCAGAAGTCTAAAGAGTTAACCAGGGTTTGTCTTTCATTTGTTTTTCAAATAATACAGCTCTAGTTTTTCCATTCCAGTGGGATTAACCCTGGAATCTTTGAGGCATTGCATCATTCTAGCAGCTTTCTGCTGTCTCAGCTCCATTCCTATAGATGTCTGTGGTCATTATGTGAAAGAGTCCAACCCTAGCATCAGTTTTTAGCATAACACATCCATCTGAGCTGCACTGACTTATTTTGAAGTTACTGTACCTGACAAAAAGGTATCCTATTGCTATAGATTCCCTTTCCAGCACACTGAGACAACACTCTAGCTATTGATCTCCAACTTGCAGTATCAAATCCTGCTTTACTGTAGGAAAAGCAACACTTGCATTTACAAGAATGAGCCCTCTAGGAATTAAGATTCCACTCATGTGCTCCATGTTTTCCTGAAGCCTTCTGCTTTGGCCAAGATCCTGATTTCTCTGCTGTCCTTGTCACAGTTACAAAGGCAAAAACTCAGGACAAAGGTAGATGGAAAACCTATGTGGCATCTGGGTTCCAGCATTATATAAAAAAAAAAAGATCCAATTTATTGTGTTAACTGACCAGCTCCCAGGCTATTCCAAGGAAAAAACACTAAGTCCTCATAGAAGACAAGACAACAAATCCATTAGTCAGATCTAGTCACCTAAATCAACAACCTTAGTGCCACTTTCATTCTGAGTGAAAATGTGTGCAATCTGATTCCTAATATCAGAAAATGTGTGTCCTTATCCACAAACTACTGGGGGTACATGCAGTTCAACTTTTAAGTTTTCTCTACGCTTGACTCCTTATCAGGAGTTACAGCCAAAGAGCCCTATAAAAAAGCCAACAGATACAGTATCACCCCATTGTATCTATATTATTTCCTATTCTTTTATTCACCTTCTTTCTCTCTACAGTCTCTTGGACAAACTCCTTCCTCCTCCTGCTCCAGCTAAGTCTTTCAAATCATAGACACTAAAAAGCATGTATTAGTAAATTCTGCGGCAAGCTGGCTGGGAGCCAAGGAGAAGGCAGTGCACAGGAGTCTTGCCTGCCCTCTTGCAGCACACATAATAAATTGCTTCTGTAAATAAACTACAGCAAGAGAGCATGTGTGGCATGGACAACATGCCCAACCCAGGTTTTGAGTCCACTTAGGAGCCAGGGGAAAGATTTACACACACACCTATTGCTCCAGGAAGAGCAGCACAAAGTGATGAAATTAAGTCAGAATCAGGGAAATGATGCATGATACAAGAACAACCACATGCCAGATGATTTGGCCAGACAAGAGCAGAAGGGTTAGAAACTGGCTTCTTCAATTCCAGCACAGGACGTGTATGGTAGCAAGGTTGGGGGGAAAAAAATAGAAAGATGGAGTAAGTCTTCAGAGATAACATGCTGTAAGGCTCCAAGTGCCGAACAACAAGGGCAGCAGGGGTTCCACTTGTAAGACAAGGCAGCCTCTAGCATGACATCAAAAGCAGACTCATTATATACATTGCTATACAAGACTTTGTGCCTGAAATACATTATTCAATTAGGCTGAGAGCACCAACGCCCTGTTTTCCTCCTTCACTTTGTATCTTAAGAACCAAAAATTACTTTTTTGTTACTTTGTTTGTAACATGCAGAAGTAGCATGACAACACTTGATTTCCTATGCTTTTAAGCAGGAATACCACACTGTGCCACTTCTTCAGGTTAAGCTTCATCCAGAAAACACAGCAAAGCAGTAGCTAAAACAGACAGAGAAGCTGTATTCAGGGAATATAAACACTTAATTTGCTTGTATCTTTTTGCTTAGCTATTGACTCAAAATTCTTTATCAAGATATTGAGGTATCAGTTCTAGTAATGTTGTTCCAAGCATTTTATCAGAGTTGGAAAACTAGGCTCAGATCAGCTACATTCCCCAAACTGTCAGTTATTGGAAGACTTATGTATACATATTTCACACTCATCTTTTATTAACTACTGTCAGAGGGAAGATACCGAGCTAGATACATTTTTGATCTGACCAGTGATAGATCTTCTCTTCTAAACCAAGACAACAAAAAGAACCAAGGATGCAAATCCTGATGGGTCTCAGGCTGAAACAGTTCAGGCAGGGGAGTGACCTGAAAAGGCATTTATTGTTATATTTTGCATTGCTCACTTCTGTAGTGCTTACACATGTTCTCAGCTAGCTTCACAGCTACCTCAGGACAAACCAATCATATCATCCCTTCCAGTCTTATTTCTATTTTAGTATGCAGAGCTGCATTAAAGATTTGGGCTGAAAGCTGCATTAGTAATGCAATAGTAAAAATAAATATTTGAGGGATGGAAAACAATCTAGCAGTTACTGCAGAGCAACATTTGAACAAAATCCAAACATTTCAGAAACATTAAGGCAATCCTGATATCATGCAACAATATATTTATAATCAGGACACTGGGGACTTGGGGTTTCCCTAGTAGTTTTTTGAATGAAAGCCAGGCACTCTATATGAAAAACCTCCATGCATTAGGTATCTTGGAATCCTACAGAACAAAAAGGTGCTATTAATGATACAAAAAGCACATTTGCTCTATAAACAAATTTCAGAGTTCATTTAATGACTTGCACAGTACAGAGGATTAGAAGTTAAAGGTAACATGGACCAAAGACACTTCCCCCTAGACTATTTATAAGACATAGGAGATTGACAAGCTGCTTGTAGCAATCAACATATATTGTACGGAAAGGGAAGAAAATGTTGATAGATGCAGCCAAAAAATAGCAGGACAGATACCCATATGAAAAGTTTGGGACTTCCTGAAGATGCACACATTGAAACTCTCAGACAAGTTGCTTATGTTTATTCATTGCTACTACATTGAAGAAAATGTGACTGTCTCCATTAAGAGACTTGCATGAGCTGGTCTTCTGCAGTAGGGCCACATTTGTGCCTAGAGAACACACAATTTGCTAGTCAAAAAAATACTGTTTACTCCTTTGGTCAAACAATTGATCTCAATCTGATGTTTTCTTGTTAAAAAGAGACAATAACTAGATCTTTGGAGAAGGAACTAGTCTTCCAGCATCTCAGTGACCACTATAGGCATATTGTGCCTGGTTCACCTGCTTTGTTAGAATAAGTGCTCTCAAGCCTGATAAACACAAAAGAATAGCGATTGCATGAGCAAGTCTGTCCCTTTGGGCTTTGCTAGAAGTGGATTAGCTTACTGGTTTAGGTTTGTGCTCTAAGGCTTGGAGATTCTGTGTAACGGTTACAGTGACATTTAATTCCCGCAATATAGCGTTTGCGGCTAACTTGTCTATGATCTTGCAGCTTTGCCATTCTGTAGCGGCAACCACATCTTCCTAACAGTGAAGGTAACTTACTGACAGCACCCCTACATATTGGCTCAAGACTGCAACTGCTTGTCAATAGACACTCTTCCACTGCAAACATGAGCATCATGTATTCCCTCCTTCCATCAAATTCAAGTGGAAAAGCACCTCTTCTGGCCATCTCCTTTGCATTGCTTATGGACACCATCTACTTTCCTGCAGCTCATTGCTTTAATAACAGAGGCCCCCTGAGGTTTGTCAAAAGATCGTTATGTAGCACTGACCAAGAAATTTAATTTCAGCTATAAACACACCCATGAGAAGAGACTGCATTAATGCAGATCTTCAGACACAGACCCAACAGAAACACTTTCTTTTTGCTCATATGTTCTAGAAACCTTAATACAGCCAGACAAGGCTTACTGCAATCCTTTATGTGGCACTACAAATGCATTTTTACAAGCCCAGCTCTCAACCCAGCAGGAACTCAATTTCAGAACAGAAAGATACATAGAAAATGCACACACAGAGAAACCCAAGAACATGTGTCAGTTCACAGGACAAGCAGCTAGGACTCCTGGACTATAAAATTAATTTTGCCCCTGGTTTATTGAGCCTCATGAACAAGTTACTCTTTGTACCGCAGAATTAAAGCGGGTTTGCACCTTCTCCATCCACTGGTAATCTGTATTTCTGAAAGAACTTTGAGTCAAAGCTTTTTCATGCATGATTGTAGTTTTCACTGAAGTTGCAATAAAAGCCATTGGCAGTCAACAACAGAACCGACTCCATGGTACCGTCTTTTGTTCTAAATGCAAGACAGACCAAATGCTTCTACCACCACTTTCCCTCCCTCCAGAGAAGCTGGAAGACTTGCAAAGCTGTTTGTAGAGGGCTTTGAAATACAAATCTAGGCCTAGTCTAGATATACTAATACAGCATCCTTGCAGTTCATTGTTTGTCAGTCCTTTGAGATTCTTGGATTAGAATGCACCAGAGAAAGTAAAGCCTCAATTAAAGCCAAAACAGCAGCTTATGAAGACATAAAAGTAGTTCCAAAGAACAGAAGAGTGAACACCACCATCTGATCATTTAATTTCAATTTGATTTCTTATTAAACATGTACAGACAAACAGGTTAAGGAATGCAATTAATCCCCAGTTTGGATTATATTAGTTTCAGAAAATTAAGATTCACACAGCCTCCACAATTTCACATGGCTGTTTCTGTTTTTTAAATCCAGTATTTGTTATTTCCTGCGTTCTAGTGGTGCCCAGGGACAGCAATTCAATCAGAACTGCACTGCACAAAGCACTATGCCAACAGACAGCAAGAAATACAGTTCCTGCCCCTATGGATTTTACTTTCCAGTTACACAGTTCAGAGCTGCTCCTGCTTAAGCTGCGAACTACCTTCATTTCATCTGTCAAGTCTTATAGTTGATCATTCATCATTCACACACATCCAGATCAAGAGTTCTTCGTTAGCTCACCACGACACAATGCATTACAAGAATCCCAAGACTATCTAGGGGTATCGGTACCTTTGACATATGACTCTTCTGATCAATTCACTGAATGGCAACATTCACATCTTCACACAGGCTGCATTCTGTGAACAGCTTATAAATCTCTCTAAACAGCACTTCATCTCACAGCACAACTGCTATGTTTTCAAACATATTCTTAGTCCAGCATGTGTCTCAAATAAATCCTTAAAACACAGGCTAACACCTATGCAACACATCAGCCACAGAACATCTGCAAGGCTGAAAATATTTACTATCAATGTTATTGACTGCTAAAACAAACACCTCAGAAATGGTAGTAGCTTTCCACTTCTGAAGAGACTAACTCAAGCCGGCCCAGTGCTCCTTCATAACAGACATCTAGTTCTACCAGAAGGTAGAAGCCTGATGCAGAGAGCATCTTCCTGGTCTGATCTTTCAAGTGACATGCAAGTACATTCATAAGCAATTCCGTAACCCAGACACAGGGCAAGAACAAGGACAAGTTTTTTTCTTTCCTCTGCCACCCAGTAGGTTAAGCAGAGGGCTGCATTACAGATTTAGACTTCCCTTTTCTGCTGACGCTGTGGCCTCTATGAGCTCTTATCTTCCCTGAACCAAAGTGCTTCTCAAACAAAAAAAGCCAGACAGGCCAACATGAATAGCAAGCATTTAAAAGTAGGTGCATTATGAACAAAAGCACCCATCAACCTGCTATTCTAACTGTTTTTCTCTGCCCTTAGCTTTCACCTTCCTTTCATACTGCATCATGTGAACTTGGACACCAGTCCTACAGACTCATAATCACATGGTAAGTCTCATTCCTAGGTAGCCACATTTTTTTCCATTAAGGTTAGCACTTTTAGACTCAGACAAGTTTAAGCCAGGGGGTGCATCCTATTTATCTGCCAATCTCCNCAATAGTTCATGAGTGTCATCATAATATACATGTTAGCAGAAACAAAAAAAATTAAAGACAAGGCTTCCCACTGCCTTGTACCTTGAGTTCCTATTTACAGTAGCGCAAATGGAGGTTAACACTATTGTGCTGACTTGGAACACTTACAATTGCTTTAAGTAGTTCTGCCACTCAAACAGCATCTCTGACACCTAGCCATTTCGCCCCAGTACAGCCCTCCAGAGCAATAGCCAAGAAGGGCCAAGCAGACCTCTTTTCAAGTTTGGGAGTTTGCTGTAGATAAGCCGAGTTCCTGGAGTTTGTCT
>WAAD01018042.1:4183-16288 GCA_013389945.1 Fregata magnificens | reverse complement strand
GTGGGTTTTCTTCCCTACCGGAAGTACATGTATGTTTTTATAAATATCTTGCTTTTGACACTAGGTATTTCCATGATCTGAGGAGGTCAGTGAAATGTTGGTTAAACCAGCTTAGGTTTTTTTAGAATAAATTCGTTCACTGATATTACTGAAAGACAAAGCCAGTGCTATCTAACAAGGCTGAAAAAAATTAACCTTAGTGATTNACCAGCAAAGAAGATGAAATGACTTTCCTTGAAGCCAAAAAAGATATCGGAGATATTATCACATATCTGTTAGCTTTTCTGCCAGCCTCATTTTTCTTTTCAGCAATAGGATGGGAGTACTTTCTGAGAGAGAACAGTAATCGTCAATAATGGATTACAATTCTGCAGGCTGACTGTCCAGTTCTTTGAACAAAATGGTTGAAATTCTGTTTACTAATGACTGACTCACTCTTAGTACCTCTTAGGTAAAGCTGTTATTTGATTCATATAACTAAGAATAGCCAACAGAATTAGCCTGTAGGAGTTGTTCCACTGCTATTACTCATGCAGGTGGTCATGCTGACTTCAAAGGGGCTGCAGAGGCCTATGCATTATTCAGTAAGGCCTGCAAGACTGAGACTTTAAACTTTTACTGCAATACACTAAAGAGTTTTTTTCTTAAATATTTTAATTATAAGGTTCAGCAGAAGTGTCTATGTTAGACATTTGATTCCAAAATAGCCCTGTGAGGTAGACAAGAATTAAGCACAGTGCTGTTATCTCTCTCTTAGAAGCTGAAAAATAAAGAGACTTGCCCAAAGTAGGATAGGTGACCAACTTTGGAGGACAAATTAAAACAAAGGAATTGCTGCTTCACATTTCTACACTATACACAAAACCATACATGTCTGTTTAAATTTTTTTTGGTGTTGTTTTCGACGTATATGTATTATATGAAGATTGATTTAAGCTTTTTGCAATTAATTCAGTTAAAAATTTCAATCACTGTTACCTCCATCTCCCCTTTCAATTTTCTTTTCAGTCATAGCTTTTTCATTCTGAGATGAAATTAATTTATATTGTGGCTATAAATTAAATTTTTAAACAGTGAATTCCTTAGAAATTTTTTTGTAATGAGTTACCCTGAAATTGTGCAGAGGAAAATATGCACTCTAATCTGGACTATTTCTCTTCAGAGAATCTGATGGAAAATAGGTTTTTGCACCACTATGTTCTGAATAATCTTTCTCATTCTTGTTCTGTATAAAATATTTTTTTTAATTCTATTTACTGAATGAATATTGATGATCATTAATTATTAGAATAATATTAGTTTATTGTTTTTGCAAACTTTCATTGGCATCAGTTTATCAATATGTTGAAGGAATTCTGATTTTTTTTTAATTCGTCTAAGAAAATGAGCTTGCTAGGTATTGGTTGGTTGGTTTTGGAGATACAGACAGACGTGTAACTACTGTCTTGTCATTTAGCCTTTGATAAAATACCTGTGTGTTTGAAATGTGATACTCACATGTGTGCAACTTTTACACTGATCCATGGATAGTTTTGCTTTCATCTACTTTGGCTGGGACAAAAGAAGAATCTCTGCCAAGTAGAGTCATGGCACCATCCTCTGTGATCAAACCAGCTGTGCTTTGTTTCCAGCCAAAGAGCAGATAGCTTTTAGTGAATCCTAGTTCTTTCCAGCTTCTAATTTACTGAATAAATTCACACTATGAAATCATCACTAATGATATTGGCAAACAAAGATTTTATGCAGCCACATATTTGCTTCTCTCTAATATTAGTACCTGTGACCTAGCAGTAGTACAAAATGCTTTCCTTGTTTCTGGATGTACTTAACAGAATTTCATGTAATTTAAAGCAGTTTTTATTATTATGTACTGTAAATAATATGTATTTTTATTGCATAAAGTGTAAGTACAAGAGTGTTCTTATTTCCACCTGTTTTGTAGTGTCTTTGGATCAAGTTCAGACCTGATGTAAGAGTGTGGCACAGCTCTGACAAATATTCTCTTCTGCTCATACCAGTGAGTGGCTCTTTTCATAATACATCACAGCCTCATTTTGCACTGCTTGTAGTGATGTTTGGTACCAAATTGATCAAATGCCAGTTCCCCAGTTGAAAACTGTAAGACTGCACAGCTTCTGCATTGGAGAAAATGCTGTTTGCTCGATTCCACTTCTATCTCTTGGAGCATTCAGCAGGAGAGCTAACTAAATGACCGTTCTTTTCAGCTGAAATGGACTAACAAACTAGTGCAAATTGAATGTTTTCTTCTAGCAGATAGCCTTTCATTGCTCCGTATTCTCCGGTTTTACATGCAGGGGAATCCAAAAGCAAAGAATTTCTACTATCTTTCATCCACCTCTGCATTCTGAGTTTAAAAAAAAAAATTGTATTCTGCCTTAGAGCAGTCCTGAGTTCAGCTTGTTCATGGTTCTTCTCTTTTCATTCAACTAGCCAAAGATTTGGTGTTTATTGAATAGTGAGGTGTCTCTGTAATGACATAGTTCACAGTTCATTCTGAAGCAATGTTTCTACATTATGTGTGCTCTTTGTTTCCCACTGAGTAAGTGTATGATTACAACAAGAATACATTAAAAAAGGAAATTCTATTTCACCTTATAAAGATTGTAAAGAACCGTATGTTATCCTGTGACCTAGAAACTAAGGAGAGTTAGAATAGCAGATCTTATGGTACATCATAGCAAAAGTTAGTATGCTACAGACACGTTACAGATTTTTTGAACCAGATGCTGGCAAGGTTTTTAAACCAGTGAAGATAATTCAGACCAAATACTTACATTTTTTCCTGTTTCACCAACACATTTGAACTGCACCAAATACAGTGTGGGCAACATCATAATAAGAAAAAATTTAAGAAGGATTGCTATTGATAATGAAATCATTTATTATTAATAAACCAATTAGACTTGGGGGGATAATAAGAGCTTTTAAAAACAAATGAGGACATTATAGGAATGTGTTCGAAGAGGAAATAAAATTTTCAAATAAACAGTTTTTCATCTGTCAAATAAGTATTAATTCTTCAAAATAGCCAATGCTCATATCTATTACCCAGTCTGAAACCACAGCACACTTCACTATATTTCCTAATAGTGCAATCTGTTCGCTGAGTTTTTCTTCTGTTATATCATGGATAACTCAGTTGATGTCAATAAAGATAATTTAACTTGAATTTGCTTGATAAGAACCATGTTATCAGACTTCTGTCTTCATTAAGAAAATATGAAAATAGGCTATTTATTAAGAAACATTTGTAATGGTCACTCAATTTACTAACAGTTAATTTCCATGTTCATCTTAGGGTGATTGTCTACATAAGTGCTTCATTTGCACAAAGGTTTCAGATTAGTAATGTCTACTGATGCTGTGGAATGGAATAAACATCACCAAGGACTGGATTCATCTCACCTAATATAAGATTTCTGCAATGTGTATCCATGCAATTTAACCCTGTCATCCTAGATTCCCTTTTTAGTCAATGGAGAGAGTCAGGCACTTTTATGGAATGCTGCATGTGACCTATTTTCAGCATCTTTGGTAAGATGAGATTCATTTCACGTCCTAAGTTCCACTGTCAATATTTACTAAAGATCCATCATTTATAGAGAAAACTGATTCAGATGTAATCATCTGCTCTGTGAATATCCACATTTGATGGGAAGAATTCCACCCAAGAAATGAGCAACTTTGTCACTGTCTATCTCAGTCAGGGGAGATACACCCTTTTCTAGAAGAACTCCTAGATAAAGAAAGGGGTACTCAATTGTTCTTTTTAGAGAATCACATGTAGCCTACTGAACCTGACAGGCCAACAGACAAGGATCTACGAAACTATTAATGTTACCCAGTAAGAGATGGAGACGTTTGGGTTCTAAAACAGCTGGGACACTTGATAAAATATTGTCTGGTCACATTGTTCTATGTGATGATATCATCACAGATATTAGCTGCTACATACAGAAGTGCCAAACCTAAAAGGAACCTAGTCTTCATCAGCCTCTCCTGCACTATATTCTACTAAATGGACAAAGAAAGAGTATCTATCTCATCTACTTCTGTCAGATTCACTAGTCATTCAAATGAGTCATCAGAGAACAAAAGAACAGTTCAATATCTTCTGATAAAGATTATTAGGAGCTGATCCAGTTTAATAACTCTAGCTACCTGAAAGAGTCTAAGTTACTTACCTAAGCTCTGTCCTTGGTCATAGCAATCTTAGAAAACTGTCTAAAAGACTGATAAATCTTCATCTAAATATCCTTTTCTCTTTCTACTGATTAAAGATGGAATACGGACTATATGCTTAACTTTTATGGTGTGAAAGGTAAGTGGAAATATTCCAGCCAACGAGTATTCTTCTGGGATATGTCAGATGTGAGTTACAAACTGCACATGAATGGTCCATCCTGATAGTCAGCAAAACAAGTAAACCTATGAAAAAAACTGTCTTAGCTAATTAGGGGATTAACAGTGGAGTTCCAATACAAAGAAAAAGCTGTAGAAACAGGAACAGGCTGCAAAGGAGGAATTTAGAAACACTGTTTGGGCATGAGAAAGTGTTGCTGCAAAGTCAGAGCTCATGTAGAGTTGACATTTGCAGTTTGAGTTGCATCATGGACAAGGTCTTCTATTACTACATTAGTAGCCAAATGCTGAACAGGCAAAACATGATCCTGCTACTGAATGGGACAGGTGATATAGTGAAGATGGCACTGCCTAATACCAGTGGTCTGGAGGAGGTGGTGCAGTGTGGTCTCATCAAGTTTGCAGACGACAATAAATTAAGAAGAACAGTCAATATGCTGGAGAATTGTGCTGCCATTCTTTCTAGACAGGCTAGAGAAGTGGGCTGACAGAAACCTCATGAAATTCAACAAGAACAAATGTCAAGTCCTGCACCTGGGAAAAAGGAAAACCTTTGCAGCAGCACAGGGGACTGACTGGCTGGTAAGCAGCTCTGTGGAAAAGGCCTATGGGGTTCTGGTGGGCAGCAAGCGGCACGAGCCAGCAGTGCACCCTTGGCAGGAAAGCAGGGGTTCAGGACATCAGACTGGATATAAATTTTTTCCCTATGAAGACAGTCAACAGTGGGACAGGTTGACTGGAAAGGTTGTGCAGGCTCCATCTTTGGACATTATCAAGACCAACTGAATAAAGCCCTGAGCAACTTGGTCTGACTTTAGCATTGGCCAGGCTCTGAGCAGGAGGTCAGACTTAAGACCTGCTGAGATCCCTCCCAACCTGGATGATCCAGTGATCCTATAATTATTTTTTTCATAGGAAGGACATTCTCATAATCTCTCCTTAGTGAATAGCTCTCTCTCTAAACAGTTCAATAAGATGAAAAAATGACCATCAAAAAAAGGGTAAATATGAATGAAGATTGGACTCTGCTATTGTTCCCAGTAGTAAAAATCCATGCCTCTGAGGAATAGATAGGACTCTGCCTTTGACTGTCTCTCATTTTAAATCTCTGTCAAAAAAGATCAATTTTGACCCCAGTGTCAAGATTTGGTTCAATTCCCAGGTAGGTTCTTCCTTACTTGTTAGCTTTCTAATATAGTTCAGAAATTCTTTCCATTCACTCAGCTGTTTTGTGCCCCAAGCATAGAGAGCCTTTGTCACTGGTCTGCTCCTCTCACGCAAGTCTTCATGATGTCTAAATAGATAAGGGGATACAGGGGCATGGATGCAACGTTGGAAGGAAGTTTAGTGATGAGCTGAGGCATTAGTGAAATTAGAAGCAGATGAAAAAGACAGAAGTCACCTCTGTTATGCTTAGTCCTGAGACAACTTTAGAAAACTACAGGCAACAATTAAGAATAAGGCGAAGGGCCTTATCTCACAGACACTGTACCAACAGTACAATGTTTATCTTTGAAGCAAGCACCAAGGTACAACATGTTCTCATTTTAATGATGTAACCCATCTGCCTGTTTTACTGATTTTGAAAGTAGGATAAGTCTATTTCATTCCAATTTCCCAAACTGTCAATAAAGGGTAATCAGTGAGATTATGAGTCTGAAAATTTACATATTTATAGGAAAAGTGATGGTGATTAACATGGAGAGCCTTCTTTTATTGATCATGTACTGCTGTCTTTTAACAATGAAAGTAAATAATACAGACAGTGTTTTAAAGTGAAAGCTTGGCAAAAGTAAGTGAGGGTTTGACAGGGGTTTGTGTTACAAACCACATCAAACCAGAAGTCAGACAGCAGTTAATAGGAACAGTTTGATTTTCAGAGGTACAGACCTTCAGCAACTGTATCTGAAGCCAATGAAAACTACCTGCACTTTCCACCTTTCAGAATCAGAAAGTATGTATTTAACAGATTGGAAAACCTCTAAGTAGTTTAACTTCACCTACTTCTTAACGTCTATATAAGTGATTACCATGATCCTAATGTCATATTATCTAAGTACTTCACAGCCATTAATTGCATTTATTAATCGTTGTAGCATTCCTGAGAAGTACGAAAATGCTGTTATCCCTACATTAAAGATAGTGAACTGAGGCACACACAGACCAAATTCCAATATTACAGTAAAAATCAGCGGTGGAGGAAGGAACTGAACCTATGCTATACAAACTTGAGACTAACATTTTCTCCAGTATTACTTCCCCATGTGATCAGTTATTTCCTTCACACTCTTCCAATTATTTGAAACTGCAAATATGTTCGTAAATGAAAACACATCAGAATATCACTGCAACACTTCTTAACTTTCACATTTTCAGGACAGATCTCAGCTAAACAATCTTCTAGTATGTGCTTTGAGTCTTATATTCTATTACAGTAGGCTTGCTTTATGTCTTGATATAGCTGATGTTTGATAAACTTGCATGTGTTTTAATCTTATTACTTCCTGATTTTTCTCTGTCCTGTTCAAGGGTAGGCAGAGATGGGCAAAGGTAAGACCTAAGACATAGGTTTGGATTGCAGACTAAAAGTCTACAGTTGTCTGTTAGTCTGCATCATAGACTAACAGTGCCTTACTAAACTAAAAAGAACCAAAACCCTCAAGAAGTGCAATTCTTTGCACTTACAGCTTCATTCTCTCTTTCTCATTTTTTCTGACAGCAATTACAGTGGATGTGGAACATCCTTATAACTAATTTAGATCTGTTTCATATTTTCCATGCTTTTGCTTTTTCTGTGTTATCTCATCCCTCTATTACTGTGTGTCATAGGAAATAGAGTGTATAAGATTTCCTGAAAATTTTAGCATTTAACTGAGGAGCAAGAGGTAGGGGAGAATAGCTGTTAGCCAAGATTAGTTCAACATCCTTCTACCTTTCTTCAATTCCCCATCTTTAAGCATCAGTTTTGACTTTCACAGAATTCCACCTACACATTTGAAGAAAACCACTCTCCTTTCTGGTCTTTTTCACTCTGCCCACTTCATTGTCTTCTTTCATTACTATCTACCCTCCCTTTTTTTTTATGTTCTTTGAGGTTCCATTCCATTTTTATGAATCCTGCTGCCCCTTCCCCTGAGCCATGTGCTTTATCTACATTATGTGACTCAGAAGGAGCAGTGTAGCAATTGATTGATTGGTAGTCAGTCAATAGTTCAGCAATTGGTAGGGAACTGCTGAGCACCAAATCATTGATTTCCTCCTCACGGATGCCTTCACAGCTGGTTACCTTTTAGTGTGCCGTTACAGATAACGGGAGACAGAAAATGGAAACTAAATATATCTATATGTATACTACATATAGGTAAAATACCATATATTTATATGTTTAACAACTTTCCATTCCAAGGAAAAAGCAGATTAAAATTTGTTTTGGCAGCATGATCACAGTCAACAAGGCAGAACACAAATCACAGGGAGGGAGTACATCAGATAACGAAATCCATTAACTCTAATATTGAAATATGTTGTCAATTTTTTGCAGAGCAGTTGTTCAGCAAACTCCAAAGAACTTAAATAATTACTTTGAATCAATTCTATTAATTCTGCTATTTTTAAATTTTTTTTTTTTAGGTTTTGAATAGGAAAAAAGCAAACAAACTTTTGCACTTCCATATATAGTTGATATGATCTGCATGATATACCTTCATTCTTGATTCAGAATTTTTTAGAGCCATATTTTTCAAAAGTCTAAAACCTTCAATTTAGCCCCAGAGTTTCAGAAAAATAAATCCATAACTAGTCTCCTGAACTACTGAAAAATCTGGCCTTGTCTTGATGCATAAGTGAAAGAGTTAGATCTGAAACTGATTGGAAAAACTTTTTGTAGAGAAAAAAAACCCCATCTCCAAGAATGTTATTCGCCATCCCATTTTCTGTAGACATTAACTTTCGATGGATTTCAGGCATTTAAACCTATGGCTTAAGCTTTGGACATATTTATGTCTAAATAAGGCTAGATGAGATGAGAAGAATGCCTGACTAATCCGGTGGCCCTTTACAATGGAGTGACTGCGTTGGTGGGTAAGGGAAGAACAAGTGATGTCATCTACCTTTACTTCTAAAAGGCCTTTGACATGGTCCCACACAACATTCTAGTCTCTAAATTGGAGAGATATGGATTTGATTGATGGACTATTTGATGGATAAGGAACTGGTTGGATGGCTGCATCCAAAGAGTTGTAGTTAATGGCTCAGTGTCCAAATGGAGATCAGTAACAAGTGGTGTCCCTTGGGGGTCCATTTTGGGACTGGTACTGTTCACTATCTTTATTAATAACGTAGACAGTAGAATTGAGTGCACCCTCTGCAAGTTTACAGGTGACACCAAGCTGAGTAATGCAGTTGATATGCTTGAGGGAAGGGATGCCACCCAAAGGGAGCTTTGCAGGTTGGAGAAGTGGGCCTGTGCAACCCCCATGAAGCTCCATAACACCTAGTGCAAGGTTCTGCATCTGGGTCAGGGCAATCACCAGTAACAGTACAGACTGGGTGATTAATGGATTGAGAGCAGCACTGCAGAAACGGACTTGGGGATATTGGTAGATGAAAAATTAGACATGAGCCAGCAATGTGCGCTCACAGCCCAGAAAGCCACTTGTATCCTGGGCTGCATCAAAAGAAGCGTGGACAGCAGGTCGATTCTCCCCTTTTACTCTGCTCTTATGAGACCACACCTGGAGTCCTGCATCCAGCTCTGGGGTTCCCAGTACAAGAAAGACATGGACCTGTTGGAGTGGGTCTAGAGGAGGGCCACAGAAATGATCAGAGGGCTATGAAGAAAAGCTTATAGAGGGGATTGTTCAGCCTGGAGAAGAGAAGGTGCTGGGGAGACCTTATTGTGGCCTTTCAATATATAAAGGAGACTTATAAAAAAGATGGAGAGGGGCTTTTTAACAGAGCCTGTAGTGACAGGACAAGGGGCAACAATTTTAAACTGAAAAAAGGTAGATTTAGATTGGATATAAGGAATAAATTTTTTACTATGAGAGCGGTGAGACTCTGGAACAGGTTGCCCAGAGAAGTTGTGGGCACTTCCATCCCTGGAAGTGTTCAAGGCCAGGTTGGATGGGGCTTTGAGCAACCTGATCTAGTGGAAAGTGTCCCTGCCCATGGCAGGGGGGGTTGGAACTAGATGACCTTTAAAGGTCTCTTCCAACCCAAACCATTCTGTGATTCTATGATTCTAAGAATCTTATCCTGTTATGTTATTTTTACTCTGTACTTACACTTAGGATCTTTGTAAAAAACTTCTGTTCTGATATATACTCTGTCCTAAATGAGCCCAGTCTGGTCTCATATATGAAATGTTTATATGTGTTAAAAATATGTTGTGGTATAGGATTCTGGAACTTGATGTGAAATGTCACAATATGACAATGTGGAGAAAACACACAGAAGTAAAGTGATAGAAGGAAAATGTGTTCTTGAATGGATCAGTTAATTGTCTGAAAATAGAATGTTCAACAATGTATGCATGTATGATAAAAATTTCTTAGCTTAAAACAAATATCTTCATTTTTCCCCCATTTTAAAAGCTGTTACGTACACGTAAGATGTCCAGAAGTTGAGATGTAAGTTTGTGTGAAGTAAGGAAGAAAATTCAAACTTAAATTCACAAGATCAGTCTGCCCTTTCTTTTGGGAAGAACTTTGTACCTCAGTTATAGGACTTGACTTAACATCAGGTAACAGCACAGAAAGTTACACTTCCTAAAACAGACCTTCAGAGCCTAATACTGCTCAGGTGCAATCTCCTCCCTACCTGTGGGATGGCTGCCTTATTCCTGTCTTTGTGGAATAACCTTACCTTTGTGCAAGAAGTAGGTCTTGCATCATGTCACATACTGTCATCAGGAGAGCTTTTATAAGATGTATAGCTATTCATTCATGGCCATATATTTATGCTTTCAAAGAGTAATTGCTTCCAAAGAATAACTGTTTAATCTGCAAGTAGCTCTACTTATTCAACAGATAATGTTATTAAAATCTGTCTCTAGGATATGGTACTCAAAATCAGTCACTGCCACTTGAAATTTCCATTGATTCATAAGTGCGTTAATATTTTTGAGTGTTGGTGACAGTAGTTCTTATTCAAATGTCATCTAAATGGTACTAAATTGTATACAAAACAGCCAGTTGGAAATGCTACTAGACAAAAAGATTCAGGTAAGACTGTTGGTCTGACTCTTGGCATTCATTGAAGGAAAACTGTAAGAGGTCACCAGAGTGCCTTGGTTATTGTTATTTCCAAGTTATTACAGGAATGTCTTGTAATCAAATTAAGCATATTATCCCATGACTATATGAAGGTTCACACAGTAAGCAGCAAGTTCTGATTTCTAATAACATCTTATTTTTAAACATTACTAAAACACAGGACGTAATGAATGTGTTGATGACAGAACTAAACAGAGAGATGGAAATTCTTTAGGTTCTACATATTGACTAGGAGGCAACTGCAATTCAAATTGTTTGGGGTGAAAAATAATGCCTATATGAAATAGAAATGGAAGAAAGGCAGAGAGACTGTTCCTTGATAGATCCTGTGTTTTCTATTCCTGTAGGAAGAATCACCATTAATGGTGCATTTGCCTGCTTCAGGCCATGCAAAACATTGCCATAAAAGTCTTTTCCCTCATACTGTGTTTGAACCTCTCCCACAGACACATCATATATATTTCATCACGTACATTATTTATTCATCTATTTAATTAATTTTAAACCAATATGTTTTGGCAAGTTTTTTCCTTTAGACATCTACAGTGTATATGCTAACAGATAAAAGCTCATCTATATTCCTTCTATATGTAACATAATGTATTAAGAATATTAGGGTAAGTTT
Source organism: Fregata magnificens (assembly GCA_013389945.1). Lineage (NCBI taxonomy): Eukaryota > Metazoa > Chordata > Aves > Suliformes > Fregatidae > Fregata > Fregata magnificens. The sequence continues at coordinate 5,005 of WAAD01018042.1, read as the reverse complement.
CACATTGTATGTTTCCAACATCTATTTTACCNGAGGAGGGCCTCGAAGATGATCAGGAGGCTGGAACACCTCTTCTATGAGGGCAGGCTGAGAGAGTTGGGGTTGTTCAGCTTGGAGAAGAGAAGGCTCCAGGGAGACCTTATAGCAGCCTTCCAGTACTTAAAGGGGGCTTATAAGAAAGATGGGGAGGTACTCTTTATCAGGCAGTGTAGTGATAGGATGAGGCGTAATGGTTTTAAAATGAAGGAGGGTAGATTTAGATTGGATATAAGGATTAAATTTTTTACTGTGAGGGTGGTAAGGCACTGGAACAGGTTGCCCAGAGAAGTTGTGGATGTCCTCTCTCTGGAAGTGTTCAAGGCCAGGCTGGATGAGGCTTTGAGTGACCTGATCTAGTGGAAGGTGTCCCTGTCCATGGCAGGAAATTTGGAACTAGATGATTTTTAAGGTCCCTTCCAACCCAAACCATTCTATGATTCTGTGATTCTGTGATTCTATATTGGAATGCTATGAAAAACTAAACCATGATTTTTAAATAGCAAAAGACACACCATCTTTTACATCTAGATCTTTTTTCTTTTTTTCTTTTTCCTTTTGCTCCCCCTCCTGCATTTTTTGCTTGGGTAACCATTTAGCCCTATAAGACAGTATTGTCATTGCTAGTAACATGGTGCAGGCTTTTCACCAAGTTTGCAGAGCCTCAAAACAGAGGTTTGTTAGGCTTGTCTTGTCTGAACTGTTTTTGACCTCCCTGCAACTCTGTTTTATTTGGTTTAGTTGTGGCAGCAGGTTTTCAAAGTGAGCAGGTGGCTATGGCTACTT
>WAAD01018037.1:56650-75346 GCA_013389945.1 Fregata magnificens | reverse complement strand
TTCTCATTCAGATCTAACATCAGTGAAATATTTTAAATTATGCCTCGGGCAGTGAACTTTTGGAAAAAAAATGAATAGATCACAAGGGAAGTCCTTCCTTTTCTGCAACCATCTCCTAAAACGTCCAAGATCCATAAGCCATTGTGTCTCTCATTTGTTCAATTCTACTTTGGTCTTTTCAAACATGTGTGCCAGAGGTGTGTTTGTGCCAATAATCACCTTCAGTTAAAATCAAGTCAGCTGGGGCATGAAAATGCTGGGAGCCATAGGATCTACAGAGAATGCACACTACACATTTTTGCTTTGGTCAAGAGAGATTTTACTTTTTTATTTTCTCTCACTGAACTTTACAATTCTGAATTAAAAGAATATAAAATTTAAAAGCCAAGCAGTACTGTGTGTGTATTTGCATATGCACACATGTGTTTCTAAGATAAATCATCCAGGAATTGTACTTCAAATTCTTCATCTGGCTGGCTATAAGTAGCTTTACTAAGTTTTGTACACATTTCCTTGTTTTAAACATGACTAAAATACTCCACAACAAATGAAAACAATTAATTAGAATGAGGGGAGGTTTTCCGTGCAGGACCTAAATATTAAGAAAAATATTCTGTATCGCTGCTAATGACTTCTATTCTTAAAACCTTTCTAAAGCTGAATTACATCTAGACTTGCACACACATTAATTGCCTAGAGAAAGGAGTTGTGGTCTAATCTGCAATATATTAGAGGGATTCATATCTGATTGATAGATGGTGCTGCAGTAGTCATATTTTCCTTTCCTGTTTGGAATAAAGCCAACTCAGAAGTGACATCTATGCATTACTGGGTTTCCTGAAGGTTAAGCTACTTAGGTAAAAAAAAAAAATATCATTTACAAGCTGTAAATCTTTCTTGCAAATCTTACTTTCATTCTAGGTTGAACGCTTCTAATGATATCATAGGAGCCCCACACAGAAAGCAAGATCACAAGTAAGTATTTGATGCTGTAGTGCTCCATTGCATAGAAAAGAAGGATGCTGCCATTATTGCAAGCACATGAACTTTGATTATACTTCTTAAAGCCATTTGCTAAAGTGTAGCAAAATAAAGTGCAAGAGGCTATACTAGATGCTTCATTGAGTTTTAATCAAAGGGAGAAATGATATTTCTATTTATTATTTATCTATCTCCAAAATGTGACTGATATTTCTAGTGATAATTGCTGAATTTCTGTAATGGTTAGCATTAAGTATGTCTAGATATTAGTACAATTTAGTTTTAATGAAGTGCCAGTTAATTACAAAAATTCCCTCATACACACACATACAAACCCCACAATTCTGTTACAGTTTTTAGAAGGTAAACTCACTTCTGCTGACACATGCTTTAGCAAGTAAAATATTAATAGAGTTAATGTTGTATTGAAGAAGTCCTATTTTTGCTATCACAATAATAGTGTTGTATTTCTTATTGCGTTAGCGAAGTCTTTCAACATATTGGTACAGTACACTTACACAATACTGAATTGTTGAAGAATTGTTTAGATACTTTGAGTAGATAAAAAAATGTAAAGGGCAATCTACAGTACAACCGTAATTTTTGTAATATGACAAAAACATGAAAAATCAGATTTTAAGAAATAAGCATTTATAGGTTATTAAAAAAAACATTCAATAATATCAAGGCAAAGCATGAAAAACATCCTATCAAAACATGAAAGCTTGAACAGTGTTTCACTTTCAAAACGTGTAAAACTCTGAAGTGAAAATGAGAATGAAGGGAACAGGAAAAAAAAAAATTTTTTTTGAGTAACAGCCAAGCAGACTTAAACATGAAGATTTCTAACCAAATATGAGTCCTCTTTAGTAACAAAAAGATGGACTGTATTGATTAACATTTAATCAAATTGCTTAAACTCCTATTTCTAGGGTAATCATTCAGGTTTTGCCAAAGTAACACAACCAGTGAAATTTAGAGGCTTTTCATGAAATGAAATTTTTAACACCGTTTTTTACACACCATTCTATTTTTCTCATCTTCATGTAACAGAGCAGTCAAATGAAATAAGTTCTTTAGGAAATTACTCAGCGAATAGTATTTGACTGCATGTATTCTGACGTAGAGTTGCTAAACTATACATCTCCTAAACATGGGAGAATTGTTCCATTAACATCAGTAAAACCACCCTCATGCCAGAAATTACAAATTTAGCAATTCACATACCTGGAGCACAACATGGAGCAGACTCTTTGACTCATGCAGAACTAGAGAAGGCCACTTGTATTTTGTGTCTTACCTTAAAAACAAACACTACTTTTGCATTTTTGGCACATTCTATTTGTAGAGCTAGCACATTTGTAAAAATAAAGAAAAAAAAAACCAAACCCCCAAACTTACAAAATCGTTTTCTTGCACTGGTTGTGGTGATCATAGTGTCTCTGGTTTCATCAGGAAGAAAAACAACTGCAAGTTGTGCCAGTTGCACAAATTAATTCTTGTGAGTTAGTCAAGAAACTACCATATTCATCTTCAGCTAAAACTCAAAGAGATGCATGGAACACCATGATGGTACTTATCCCATGAGGGGACAAGGAAAATGAGTGACAAATTAATTCTTTGTATTATTTCTGGTGCATAAAACTTTAACAACAAAAAAAAAAAAACTGAATGGACCTTACTAAAACATAGAAAATTGACTCAAGAGGATATGAACTCCCAATCATTTTGTGAGCAAGGTTCCTCTCTCTGGTGTACATCATCACCGGCTTTTACGGAGCTACACTAGTCCATGCCAGATGGAAGTCTGGATTTCATCAGAAAGGCTTAACCGTAGGAGGGAACAATAAAGAAACTAAGTTTCTCCGTCAGTAATTAGACATTAAAAATAATAATAGTAACTGTAATCAAGGGGAACAAGAGGCTTCAGTATAAGTTTTAGCCAAAGCCATGCTGAGCTACAATAAGATTATAGAACACAATGCCAGAAATTATTCACAAAACAGGAGAAAATTTCTGAAAGGCTAATGACAGTGCTATCCAAATCATACATGGCAGGAGCACTACAAAAACCACATCTGTTGTTGGGAATTGGCTCTCCTCTTTGAACAGGAGAGCTACCTTAGGTTATTTGTTGGGGCTGTCATGAAATGAAACATCAAAGTAAAACTGAAATTTACTGTTATATTCCAAATCCCAGGAGACTGTCCTCAAAGTGACTCCTGGTTATAAGAATGCAAGATTCCTTTGCATATTATAAATACATGAGAAAACAGGCATGCTATATCAAAGGCTGTGAGGTTTGGATTTTTAACTTTCAGGATATATCAAAACTTCTCACTTTCAGTGAATGGAAATAAACTGAAATGGTAAAACTGATGGAATTTTAACATGAATTTTCATAACTTTAAAGAAACACAGCAGTTCCATCTATGTTTGTTCTCAAATTTACTGGTTTTGCAAATAAACCTGAAAACTTCTATTTGAGATGTAATCTGGCTGATGGCATTACACCAAGAAAGAGTGGTTACTCTGTTATCCATCTCTAACGATACTATCTACCATAACAGTCCTGCCGTACCCACCCCAGAAAGATCTGCATTCACGGCAGGGGCAGGAAGTAAAGTATGTTTCTATATAAAAATATATCTTCTGGAATTCTATCGAATTATCCAGGATGATGTTTTCAGCCACTGGCCAGCCCAAAAATCAGCCATGTAGCCTCTCAAGACTGTTGAACTCTTGTTCTAGGAACTCTACAACAGTGAAGTTCTACCTTTTGATTGTTGACGGTGACGAAACGTCATGGAAGAAAGGAGGTAGTACTTAGCTAGTCTTTGTCAAAAGATGGGAAAGTGTCACAGTAATGTAAATGCTTGTATATCTTAAACAAAACAGCATTTATACACAATTGTGCTAACAGAGTGTATTTATTCTGGTAATAGCGAAAAGGTGTAATAGGTTGAAGCTTAAAATAACAAAGTTAATAAGGGTCTAACTGTCCCAAATCTAACAGCATTCTGAGAGAGACTTCCATCACGCACGCTTATTATTTTAAGAAATATGCTAGAATCTTGTATAGTTATAGCATAGTAATCATGAAAGACTAAGAAGCATTGGAGTTTGTCTTTCAGAATACTTTGCCAGGATCTCAGAATAGCAAAAGCTGTATCTAATTGCTAGGCTTACATAAAAGGATGCAAGACTTTTCTGACTTCATGACCATTTCAGGACTGGTATGTTGCAGATATGAGGTAATATGATCACCAGTGTCTTTAGGGAATTGCTAGCAATCCCTGCCTCACTGACAAGTTACACTTAACAGAACTGTTTTTAATAATTTTCAAAGAGCAGCCAGCATCTGAAATTCATTGTATAAACAAACTTAATGGAAAAAACTTAAAAGGGACTCCTGACATTTTATTTTGTGAATTATAGAGTTTATGGACTTGAGAAACTGCATGAAAAGGAAAGCCAAATTACTATGGTTCTTAAACAGTTTCAGAGCCATATCTCTTTTAAAGGTATTCCTTCCTGCTCAAGGATGAAGACTTACTGCATATCTGTTTCAAATCTCGCACTCTCTACAGACAGTGAATGCCTTTTGCTTGAGTTGGTAGTAGAATCCAAGCTCCAGGTATGCCTGCAACATGCTTATTTTAATAAACATCTAGTCAAATTCCCTTTAAAGATAGTATCCCAAATCCTGGTGACAATGACTTCATTGCAGTGCTTTGTCTATCAGCAATCTCCCCTTTTCTATGAGGTCATGACACAAGATCACTCAGCACCACCATGGCTCAGCTAAGTTTCAGTTGTTTCCTCTTCAATTTTAGCACGGTTTATAACCTTCGCAGATTAAGGCAAGACTCCAGTGCTGTAGTTTATTGTTACACAAAGGCAGAAAGAGTTAGAGCTCCCAACAAAAACATATATCGTTAGGCTTGTAAGAATGTATTTTATGAGGTTCTTGCTGAATCTAAGAATAGCGTACGAGCTGTGCTCCCTGCCAACAGAGTAGCAAAAAGAAAAAAACAAAACCAAAGAAACAAAAATCCCAAACCCCATCCACCATTGTTTTCTAGTGAACTATTAAAAGGAGGCTCAGTATCTACAGTCAGTGAAAGGAGCAGAGAGAAAGACTCTGGGAACACAGTTAGTTTTCACAGTTTAGAAAATAAAGTGGAAACTCTCAAGCTAGCACTGGGATTTCTGCACTGCTTGGTGTGGCTCCACAGCAGCCTAGAGCAGCCACACAGCCTGGAGAGAAGAGCCCAGTGCTGAGCTTGCGAGACACACGCTGAAGAACAGCAGTGTTTTTCACAGTTTGAATGCTTACCTACAGTCTTGTGCCATGCGTACAGAATATTATTTTTTGCTAGGCTGGGAAAAATTCAGGTTCTTCCTCTTTCTAGTCATGAAACTGCAACTAGCAATTATGGAGTCTAGCTCACACTTCAATGTTGCTGCAGCTATTGATAATGCACTTAGTCTCACTGCTAGCTGTTTCATTTTTTATGCATGCAACACCACAAACACAACAGCATTACATAGGGTGTAATACATATATATATATATATATGCGCCTATCAGGTCACACCTTTAGGATTTTCAATATCCAGCCAAGCAAAGAGAATATCATTAAAAAGCCTTAAAATAACTCCCACTTCCACAACTTCATGTAAAGTCATCAAACAGTTCTCAGATATCAGATTCAATTACACCACTCAATCTTCTATACAGATTAAGTCTGCATTACTTGCCTCTATGACCAGATATTATGCTGTAGTTGTGAGGGAGACGGGTAACTAAGAAACATTCACACACTTTCTCTTTAACTGTTCCCCATAATTGGTAAGTCTCAGATACAGAGCGAGGTAGGGCTGGTAATAAACAGGAATTTCACACCCAACAAGACTTACCTTCAATGAACAGCATATCCTTCAAGTTCTGCAAGAGTCCCACAGAGACTATGTGTATACCACCTATCCCGTCCCCTTGACATAAAAAGATGTAAAAACATCCCAAACAGACAAAGAACGCCCACCTGTAAACCTCATATGACAAGTTCTCTTTTCAGTAGGCTCTAATGAACTCAGGTGTTTTGTGTTTTTTTAAAAATAATTTAAGTGGAGACAAATTATTTGATTCCTTTCCAGGTGGCAGTGATAAGGCTACTTGGTTTCAGGTGATAAAAAAGTGAAAACTGCTGTTAAACAAGCCTCTAAAATTCCCATTCTCCTAAATCCTTCTTCAAGGGTTACTGGTCTTTTCAGGAACATCAGGTTTTGGAGTCCATGATTTTGTTGTAGCTTTTTTTAACTGGAGGGTTCACCGAGGAGCAAGCCACAGTTTCACTGGCTCACAAAAATGTGGCTATGTAAGCGCTATAGTAATGATCTTTCTCAGGCTGATACTTAACTCATTCAGATCTATAAATCACTCTCAGATACTAATAGCCTAATGCCAGATAATAACTCAAAATAGAAATCTCATTTAATTTCACTGCAGTTAAACCAAATAATACATAATGCATCTTTTTAGACATAACAATAAGTTTATCCACCTTTCCCAGCATTTTGTACTGCTCTCTGCCTTCTACCTTATGTGTGCCTCATCCTGCAGCAGTACAGCTTTAAACTGGGTTCTGTTTTCAGAGAAATGGCAGAAACAGGTTCTTTTTCTGAAGTCTCGTGCCTTCCTGATTATGGTATATCCAAAGAAATTTTTTCCCAGAGCTGTGTCTTTCCCCTGTTCATAACTACTACAATTTGCAGAGCAACAAACTTTAACCTTCTTCTCTGCCCCCCCACCACTCTATGCAACACATTTTGATTTCCTTTTACAGCTAAGGGCAAATGTCTTTCCCATCAAATGCACAGACAGTTAAGTGATTTTGTAGACAACAGGATTTACAGAAATAGTCAGATATTGATCAACAGTAATCAGAAGAATACATAAGGACAAAACAGAGTTTGCAAAAATGGAAGTTTTCTGATGTATTATCTTCACTCATTAAAGCTCACTATGTTATGTCACTAATACAATCCATATAATTAACTTACAGAGACAAACTGATACTTGGGTCCAAATTTGACCGGATGCAAATTTGCTGAAGAATATAGATGACTGCGGTTATAAAAACAATAATAAATGCAGTACAACAATATTCTTCTAGAATACAGATGGTACTTTCATACTGAGTGCATTTGTACTGTTTTTAAACTGTTGTGACATGGTCAAGCACTAACTTACAAGATTTTTCCATGAGAGGAAAGATATTTACTACTTGCGCACGTGCAGGCAGTATTGTATTCTGCTAATCATCTTAATCTCTGAGGCACAAGGGCTATATATGTACATATACAACATACCAGAAAGCACTCAAAGAACCACAGGCCTATTTTAGCGAAGTCTGGAACATATTATCACAAAATACATGTATCTTAGAGATAAGTGAGCAATTCACAGAAGATAGTTCATTGACTACTCTTTTTCTTCTCACAATGGACTGCAATTTCCAGAAAGGTATTTTATTTGAACTCTCTCAAGAATCTTTTTAATGAACAGGGCAAAAACTGCTGGAATATTGAGCGGTCAGATTTTGAAATGAGAACTGTCTTGGTTAGTTATAAGATTGCATATACAGTTTCTGGTGTCCTCTTGTTCCCTCATTACATTATCACAATTTTAAAATCAGGAGGAAGGATTAACATAAATAATGTGGTTCAGACTGATGTTCCCTTGAAGTTTAAGGGCAAGATGATGATAAGCAGGATAACAGAAACTTGGAAACTGTGAACCATTCTATTTTCTGAACCATGTAGGCCTTTGCTTGAAGTACCATTATAATGAAGAAAAAAAGAAACTGTATCTTTCCTTTTAGCCTTCTAATTTGTTTTCAGTTAGCATTCACAGAGATAACTGCACAGATATATTTGGGACCACAATTCTTGAAAGACTTTAGCAGCCAATTCCATAGGAATGTTCAGAATACCAAAAGTGAAGAAGTGTATGTGTAAATTTTTAATCTTGGGTATCACGGCATGATCACAACCTTTTTGCTGTGAGATCATCACACAAGAACAACTCTCCTAGGTCCCTCTGAATGAACTTCTAGCTCAGTGGTCTCCTTCCCAACAGCGGAAAGGTGGAAATTGCCAGAGAAGAGCCCCTCCCGCAGAACCAGACAACACTGCGGCAGCATTAACTTTCAGCATTCACTGGCCCATGAGTTTCTCCAGAAACAGCCAGAGGTACTGTTTTTGTATGCAAAGACATTATCTTTTAAAAAAGGCTCAAATGTCCACTGACATTAGCAGCAACCCCTAAAAGTAATTTACACAGGCAGAGTTAGAGGGTCCACAGAGACTGAAACTATGTTATTAGACAATTCTTTAGTACCTCCGGAGAGTCTGGTTCCACCATCTGATCATACTCTGACTTTATAATTGGACAGGTCTGGGGCATGTATCATTCCCTAACCCTCATTTTCTGGCTCCAGCTGAAAGGGAAATTAGGCATGTGTTTCAAGTAGGAACTGTGGCATGCTCCAGTACAGCCACAGTTTTGGTCACTTCACTACAAACAGATGGGCATAATATGCTACCTGGTCTGATCTACTTCCAAAATCAGGGCCCTGTACCATAGGTACATGTACATTCAAGTCAAATTATTTGTAATTACGGCTGCAATTCTAACATCTATGAATCTGTCACAAGCCAGCTAGCTTTAAACCGGCCATCATTAAATATCTTTCCAGCACATTAAGTACACAGCAGAGAGCAGTGACAAGAAGTCCTGATATTAAAAGATAAACTAATTTCAAGAGGCACAAACAAAAACATGTTTACTTTACTCATATTTTGCATGATTTATCCCTCAGCGTGGTCTTTGCATTTATAATATGGTAGGAATTTGCCAATTCTAGACTCTCAGCATAGAAGCAAGTGATTCCAAATCTGTGTGCCCTTGTGGTGTGAAGTCATCTACGCTAATCACACTGCTGAGGGAAAAAAGGGGGTGGAGGGAAATGAAGTGATTTAGCCTTTGTGACCCTTCCAAGAATTAGAAGACTTATAATTGTTTCAGATCAAATCCTGACTCAAGTTTCCTTCAGCAATTCACTTGAAATAATTTTTAATAGTGAAATTGCAAGCTGAATTCTGTAGAACTTAGTCCCTAGATCACATAAGTAAATATCCACAAGTTTTCTTCACCTTGAATTGCATTAAAAAATGTCCAAGTGCTAGTTTCTATTTTATGACACAAATTATAACAAATTTATCCACTTGTTTGTGATTATAAGTACAGTTTCATAGAGTTTTACCTTTCATAAGGCATTCACAAGCCATCATGCACCTTACCGTAACGTTGTTGGCGCAACACTGAATGTCCAGGGATGTCTCCACAGACCCTCTGAAGGTTCAGTGAGGTATGTGCTCCCAGTGCACATCTACACCAGGCAGTGGAGGACAAGGCAGAGACGTGTGATCTAATTCACACTGAACTACCTTTGGACAAAAGCTTGCTTGCCATGAGATCACAGCATCACATCCAATTTTGCCAAGGCAGTTAACACAACTAATGCATCTACACTGCCTCTAAGACTACCTTTGCATGGCACTGTACCTTGTAAATATGCCTACTTGGAAAACTAGTAATGTGAAAGTCAAATGTGTGGCATAAATGTGCTGCAGTCGTGTTTTTTCCAGACTCCAGTGAGTTGACTTTGTGGTCCCACTTTCCACCCTGAGACAACTTTCAATCTTCACCTTTATAATGAATCTTCTGAAAAAAATTAACTTTGTTTCTATGTTGAAGCAGAACGTAAAATGTCTTACATATGCACTTTATATATAAAAGTGTGTGGGATACAGGGAGGGTCATATGGACTACAAATGGGTATCTCGCTAGGTACCAAGCATTAGACATAGGCAGGAAAATACACTGGCTATACTGGATGCCATGCTCTTAAGCATAGGTTGAATATCTATCCCTACTTTGTTTCTTCCTTTACACCTCAGAGAGCCGAGTTCTTTGTATATCTGAAGTTGTTTACGTGTATCTAAACTTGCAAGCCTAACTCAGTGTTTTGATTTCAGACGTATTTCACATTGTTCTTTCTACTTAGGCAAGCAGATGCTCAGCATCTCTGAAAATAAAATCATCATTTTGATGCCTAAATGTAGACTTGAGCATTTTTTGAGTACCAAATTACGGCTTATATCACCACTCCATCCCGCATCTCTCCTGTATGTGGAATTCCTTCAGAGAATGCTTTGGAAGCATTGCAGTATTACTGAACAAGCTCCACTGAGTCAACTCATGACTTCAGCTATGACCACTTTCTATATATGTTGGTAGTTCATCCATGTAAGCTACATAGTAGATATCTATAAACTTCATCTTCCAGGCTAAAAGGCTGTGACGTGGTACTTCATCCTCTTCTACGTTTTGCATTTCTCTAAAGCTGACATTTTTTTTCTCATTTGGGACACACCCATCATGTAATATCTATAGAGGGGTATAGTATTTACAGTAATATTTTTGCATTCTCGCATTTTAGTCAATCATGTCCGAAGTAGTAGATACAGAATAATATAACATAAGAGAGTCATTTACCTAAGATCACTAGGAGTTCGGAAAAGGTCACAAAGACTAAATACAAAGGTTGTGTCAGGCTTTTGAAATAAAGTAGATAGTGTTTTTATTTTAGCTTCATTTGGCAAGGAAACATAGTTCATAGCACTTCAACCTGACTTTTTGTAACATCATATTTTTTTAATTACAGCAGTGAGCTGGATGAGTTAAGTAGCTCCTCATTTCTTTTTTCAGTAAGCCCTTCAGAATGAGGGGAAAAGCCTTCTTAAGCCTGCAGAAGAACAGCGCTTGCAGCAAGGCTGTACCTGAATGAGCTAACCATCTCTAACTCCCATTGATGGGACCTGTGGGCATGGAAAGAATATAAGATCGTTCCCAGTATGCTTTAGAGAAACAGATAATGAAAGGAAGGACACGGCCAATAAAGCATTTGAATTTACCAATACAACTCAGGAATATATTTTCTTTCTTATTTTTGCCCACCACAAGTGTCATATAATTGTATTTGTATTATAAAATATGTGTGTGTATATGCGTATATAAATGCACACATTGTTGCAAATCTATATACATGCATGTACATAGTTAAAACTTTACTCTGAAGTGATTCTTTTAAAGAGGTTCAAAATTATGCTTTAAAATATTTCACAGGTGCACTATGATTTTTCCTCCTCAAATATTTTTTTTTTCAATCATGCTACACTCAAGAGATTAACTACTTGAAAAAATCTGAATAGTTAGGTATTATAGTCCTTGAATGATGTTGTACTGCATCCTTAGATTTTAATTTACTTACCTTTTTTTTTTTAAACCTTGTGCTTCATTAGAAGTAGATATCTATAATAATTACCAATAGCAATGCCTAGATCACCTATCCAGAAGATAAATGTGATTCAAGCAGACTCCTGTATGATGTTCATTAACAGTTTTATGTCTTATAACCTAAGGTTAAAAATCTGCCTTTCATATTTCTATGGCCTCAATTTTACCAAATACAAAATGGTCCTAGTTATCAGGGGCTATGGTATTGCAACTGCAGGAATTTTTCAGTACTTAGAGGTCTCAGCATTTTTCTTAATAAGTGGATGCTTCCGGTACACCAAATTTAAGGAAAAGAACAGGGAAGAGTTTCCTTATTTATGTTACAGACCATCATAAGGAAAGCTATCAACTCCTAGGAGCATTTATCATTTTGGAAACACATTTGTGTTCCTAAAATGAGTTTTACAGTATTTACTGCAAAAATATTTGTGCTATAGATTTTTTGTCCTAATTTAGTATTTAAATACTTAAATAAGCAAATTAATTCTAAGCCACCTTTCTGCCAACTGTACTGTTTATTTCTTCTCTAAAAGAGTACCCTCAGTTTTTTCAAACTCTTCTCATAAGAGAATGTTTCAGCGAGTCAAATAATTTTCAATGTTTAGAGAGATGAGCATAATAACTCAAATAAACCTTCACCACTCACTTACAGACATACATAATAATATTTTCCTTAGGATGTCCTTCCATTCTGCCTTTATGCATTCTAGTATCATGTTTGGTTTCTGCCTGAAGCTGCATTCAACAAAGGACTTTTTCTGAGATTTCTACAATGGCAGCGAGCTAACTGAGCTGAAAGAGTCAGTGTGGAAGTCTAGAAGTTGTTCCATAATCTTCCCATCTTATGCACTTTACAGTCAGACTCTGTTTTCCATTGTGTAACCCTCTGTAGTTGCTAAATGAGTTCTTCTAAATTACATTTGCCTTCCCTGGGCTTGGTTCACCTAGATACCTTCCCTGGTCAACCCTTCTTGCCTTGTGATGGATGGTAAATCCAAGATTCTTCTCCTTGAACACTCACCCACCCTGTTTTTCCTGTCATTCACATCTGAAGTTAATTACTACAGTACAAGGGTACATATATTTTTTTATAGGCAGTATCTTCTGTTTGGTTGGCTTGCTTTAGAGCACTTCTCCAATTTGTCATAGTCATTTAAAGTTCTAATTGCCTGAGTGTATTTGCAGCCCCTGCCAGGCTGAGATTATCTGCATGTTTTTTAGGCATACTCGCCATGTCATTTTCTGTGTTACTAACAAAACTATTGAATAACTCTGAATTCCAGCACCCTACTCAATACTTCTGTTCTAACAACAAACATCATGCAGAAATATCAGTTTGTTTCAAGAATTGTTATGTACCCCGTGCCTCTGTTCTCTGTTCATTACACAGCTTTTATTAACCTTTTACCCATGGCCTGTTTAACTTCGTCAGTTGCTTCTTGTCAAATTCATTCAGTTCTCCTACATCCACTACAAATGCAACTAAATACAGAACAATTACTGAAGCACAGTTTCTATTTCCAAAACACTATCCTGGTTAGACCTTTTGCCACCATGATTTTACAGATATTCTATGACTGTGTTTTAGTGATAATTAATTTATCAGGGAGAGCTGTAAACTTATTTGCAGGTTAAAAACCCTCTTAAACACATACATAACCAAAGTTCTTCAGTCCTCTGGATTGGTAAGAGACTGGGTATTTTGTTGGATGTTCAGACTTTTCATACCCGAGTTCAGTCAGAATAACTTTATACTTAGTATCTGTCCCTGCTGACCTACCAGTTTTGTTTCCTTACCTTTTTTCTAAAGGAATCTCTGATAATACTTCACCTTTATTAGCAAAATAGGTTCTTATCCACCAATTCTAGCATTTCTATCTATTTTAATATACGTATTTAAAGATAGGCTTTGTTTCTTTTTATGCATTTCATTAGTTACTCTGGAAATTTGTTTCGGCCTTTCTTGTGCTCCTCATACATACTAACTATTGTTATTTATTTTATTTTCCTGTTTATTGGCTACAGTGGGTCAGATTTTTGATGGATCTCTTCTTGGTTGAATCATTTGAAATTTGTTATTTAGCTATGCAAGTTTCTTCCTATTTCTCATTTTGTTCAGCAATACAACACCTCCTGAGACACTATTACTGTTTCCTTAAGTAGAATAAATACCATATCCAAGGAGTTTACTTTTCCTTTGGGCATTTTTGATGAGCTCCCTCATTTTATTAAATCTGTCTTTCTGAAGTTTATTGTCATTATAACACTTCTGTATACATAACTTTCTCATGATATGGATTCTAATTATATTGTAATTATCATTGTTTCGTAGCTCTGCCAGCACTACAATTTAAATGAACCTCTGTGTTCTACCTTTATAACTGAAAGAGGTATTCACATCACCTAACTCTAGACACTTCACTTAGCTAAATTCAGACACAATTTCCCTAAGTTCCCTACATTGCCAATAAAGACAAAAAACACACCTTCAGGAGGCGATTTAGGAAAAATACCACTTGCCAATGTGCAAAGCATACATCCCATCTGAGGAAAATCATTCTAGCTTCCATGTAACTCACCTGGGTCACCACTTTTGGCTTTGCGTGGTGTACGTCGCCTTTGAGAGCGATTATCTGCTTCCTCTGAGTGTGCACACATCCCATGGAATCAGACGGGAAACAGTCAGGTATTCCACATGCAGCCAGAAGGGAAGAAAAAAAGGCATCTCTTCTAATTAGATAATATTAAATAATAATGTTCTAATTTTTAATTAGACTGTCTCTTTAAAAAAACAATTTGTCTCAGTAACATCTTTATATCTTCATGAAGTCTTCATAATGACAAGATAAAACCTCATGCTGTCTAGGAGTAAAATTCTCCAAGTGCTTCTGAAAGGGAAGAGTGTTTCATTAAATGGGGCATTTTCTCTCCACAATTATCAGAGAAACTACAAGAAATACCAAGTGATTTGAAACTAACATGTGCCAAGTAAGTTTTTGAAATAATCTTAGAAAATATATATATACACACATTTACAGTCTTCATGTTTGTTTTAGGGAGATTCCCTGAGGCTTAAATATTAAGGAGAATTAGCAGTTCTGACAGCTGCCGGTTGTCTGAGCTAGATGTCCTATGATAAAACAGTGCTGCAGTTAATGTTCATATAGCTGAGGAACCATAGCTATCCATTACTATCCAAAGACAGACGTGTAAGTTTTGACTCATAAAAACTGTATGAAGGAAACTAATGGGACACTAATCTCCTGGTACCTCTTGGGACAAAGAGAAAGAATGAATAAGATATTTAAAGACTACAAAATTTGTTTCCTCTGTAAATGCCTTGCAAAACGTTATAAATAAATCACCAGCTTCATCATTGTTTGACTTTTGGGGCCATCACCATGACAGAACGAAAAGAGCCATGTCTTGGTACTCTCGGACAGCGAAAGCACGTATTTGTCTGAGACAGCAAACACCTGTCTGCAGATATAAGCTTCTGGGAACAGGTATTTCATCAACTACTCATTGATGACAATTATGTGATATTTACAATTCCAAAACAATGCAGATAGAGCTCTCTCTATATAAAACTTTAATGAGCAGCATGTTTTGTTGGAAGTGTCATAAAACTTTCATCAAAGTTCAAAATATTCCCAAGAAAACAGCTCTGTCTTTGACAAGAAGATCAGAAATTTGCAGTTTAGATCAAACACTGCGAAGAGGAAGAGAAATGTCGTCTGTTATAATTATTAGGATACGATAATTATACTTTTACAAGCTCAGAAAATTTTTAAAAAGCAACTCAGTAAACATTGTAAAATCCAGTATTAAGATTAGCTTTTATAGTTCTCCTTATAAGGAAGATAAACAAAGTCATAGTAGCTGAACGCCAAATAGTAATAATAAGAAAGAGAATGTTGATTTTTTTTTTTTTTATACTGTTATTCAGAGACAACCACAGCCACTAGCGAAAAAAAAAAAAAGTTTCTTTACTTCATTCTAGAACAGTACTTTTTTCCAAGAAGGTAAAATTCCTTTACTCCTTTCCCATAACTGATACTGTAGATAACCTTACAGAAGCAGGAGGTCCTGAGTTCACTGGACTTTATAGGAGTCTGTAACTGTTAACTTGCAAGCAGTTGGAACTAAACTGAAGTGTGAAGCTTCTCTATCCAATGGTTGCATGAATAATTGAATAAATGGCCCTTATGACCTTTGGAGCATTAAGAATTAAAAAAAAAAAATCAAGGCCCAAACAAGAAATAAGTATTATATGAGAAAAGTTAGGATGTAATTAAAGAAAGGGTAAAAAAACCCAAACAACAGAACACAGGGGGAAAAACAAGAAAAATTCTACAGGATTAGATAGATAATATGGGAACAGAGAATATAAAAGCAAATCTCATATGGTCAATAAAAATCTGATTATACGTATTCCTTTCAGTTACTACACACAAGTCAATGATGAACAAATTCCAAGATTCATCTTTATGGTGAAACCACAACAGGGCTTGTCTTTCGTTTCTGCCTCGTTTTCCTGTGGGTAGCTGCAGCATAGGCCATAAGGAGATTCTTTGCTGCACTCTGTCATGCGTATCTGGCCTCGTTTTCTACTTTGTGTTGCCCTCCATAGCACATACCAGGCTGCCTGCCTGTTTGCTGAGCCTATGGCTACCCTCCTCCACAAGCTGTTCAAGTTTTAGCCTGTTCTGCAGCAGTTCTTGATTCCTGAATTTTTATACAGTTTATATTAGCCTGCCAATAGATTAAAATAGAAATAACCTTGACAGTCTCCCTCATTTCTCTCAAATACAACTCCTGCTTCTTCTTTCTCTGGATAGATCAGACCCTATGCCATGGTTAGGCCAACCTCCTTAACAGCAGGTATAAAGGTTCAAACTTGGTAATACAAGTCTAGATCCCCAGCCCTTTCCTTGAGTATATCCCACAAACTAAGCCAAGAAATGGTGACAGCACCTCCCTTCCATGTTAAAAGAAAATACAGACCCGATATCAGACTTGAATGCACAGCAGCAGCAGCTCCAGGTTTAGCTCCAGTCACCTTCAGTTGTGGATCTGCTTCAAACTCCTAAAATCCAGGTGTGAGACATACTTCTTGGGTCAGCCCTTAGTTCTTTAACCTACAAGACACATGAACGCAATACTACCATTTTAGTAATAAAGTGCTGTACTGTTCAGAGTTGCAAACATGACCCTGAAAGCCCCCAAATGCCTTTTAAATTCTGGGTTTAGGTACTCACTTGTTCAAACCAGGCTGCTTCTGAGCATGCCTGAAAATCAATGACCTTTGCTGTCAGAAGTAAAAGTACCAATTACGTTAGATAATGCCAAGAATTACCTTTGGCAGTTAGCCAAACTTCCGGTCTTTGGCAGTTACTAAGCTAAATCTTTCTGAGACCCGCCTTCTTAAATTTGGGAATGAGGTGGAATTAGGACAGGCTTCAATTCATCCTATGCCTCCTTATACATGTATTGACCAGTGGATACAGTTTCAAACTCACCAGAGTTTTCTCCTAAAAATGAAGATATTTTGCTCATCTCATTCACGTCCAGGATATCACAATTTGTAGAACGTAAACTCTGCTGGCTCTGGCCTCTGGACCAGATTATTTTCCAGTAATTGCTAAGATGGAACTGAAAGAGCATCTAGATTTTGGTTTCAGATACTACCTCTGCCCTCCAGTTTACCTTTACTAGCTGTATCTATCTATGCTACAAATTCTTAAGAGCCATGCATCACGTATTCAAAATGACCTTCCAGCCCAAACAGCTAGGTAGTGAAATAATAAAATGCTGTTTGAGCTGCAGAGTAACCAAGGCACCTCTTTGCTTCCCACTCAGACTCAGGAGGGCAGAGGAATAGGTGGCACTATGCTGCAGTCATGAGCTCCCTGATTTCACCTCGTGCTCGCACCTCCGAGACTGGAACTGCGGAATGGATGCTGTAGGAGGGGGCAGGATTGTTCATCTTCAAATCATTTCACTTCATCATTGCTCCAGTGCAGCTGCTTGGAACATTTTTCTGCCACTTGAATGAAAAACCTGTCTGGTAAAGAGATACAGATATTCCACAATACACCTTTGGTTGGCTTGCCTCTTCAGTCTTTCCTTGCGCTTCTCTTCCTCTACCAGGACTGCATTTTTAAAAACTCATTCCTTTCACTTGTGTTTGTAGATCACAGACCTGTGTTTATTCAGTATGTATTTATGTAGCTATTATGTTCAAAATACCTGGGTTAACAGAACCGGGCAAGCAGTGTAAGTCTTCTCCTCATTATATATCTTCAGCGCACAAATTAAAGTAATTGAAGTTTTTCCAAATGTTGTCGAAGACTTGAAAAAACAAGCAGAGGCAAGATAGCAACAGTGCAGGATTTTCAATAAAAATAGTAGGGATCATTGAGTTAAAGACTCATGTAGGAAACTGCTTGTTAAATTAAGGGAGAGAGATGAAAACGGATTCATGTAATTATGCACCCCGGTATATAAAATAAGGTACTGAACGCTTATTACAAAGAAGTTAAGTTTTGCTAGTTAAAAGTTTCTCTCTCCTTCCAGAGATCTCTGTGCTTTCACACAACAAAGACGTTGCCACAGATGCTGGAAATATAGCTAGCTGAATAATAAAAATAATGTATTCTTGAGTAAATTATTCAAAGATTGACAAAAAAAATGTTGAATAAATTATTCAGAGAACATTATTTAATAATCTGGAGAGCTGGTCAAATAATGGAAATATGTATTTCAGATAATTTATTCAGAGAGTAATGTCAAAATCCTTTGGCTAGTCCATTAGGAATGAGTAATTTGACGAGTTATTGATTATAGCTCATTTCTGTATCTAAACAAAATTCAGCAGGACTGCAGCTAAGCAGAAAGACACATAATTGACAATAAAGTGTCATCATCCTGACGATGAAAATCTTTTATCATGCATCCAAACACATAGCCTGTGCTCATGGACTATTTTGAACAGTGCTTACTTACCACGTAGGCCCACAATTTTTTTTTAAGGTACATAAGTCAGGGTTAATAAGCATTAACCCGTGGGGCTGGGCGGGTTATTTAGGGACCCCCGGCAGAAGGATGACCCGAGGAAGGTGCTGACAGAATCCAAGCTTCCTATGGAGCCGGGCCCTCCGCAGGCGGGTCTGTTTAGCACGTCACCCGCACCCCGAGCTCAAAGCACAGGGACAAAGCTCACGCAGCCCTCGAAGGCGGCAGCCGGCGGGCGGGGGCGGCCTCCCGCGCTCCCGGCCCCCCGCGGGG
>WAAD01018037.1:16774-56644 GCA_013389945.1 Fregata magnificens | reverse complement strand
TGGTTGGTTGTGAATTTGTCCACGGGCTTAGACAATAAAAATGTCCTGAACCAAATTGCTAACAGAAGCAGCCCACCAAAGTAGAGTTCAGGTTCGATTTCAGCTCATACTTTCATTTTGGAAGACCTTGATTAATTTTCCTCCGTAACTGCAGTAAATTGGTTAATTTTGATACAGGAGAGCAAAAGCAAATACAATCTTTCTGTACACATTTCAGACTAGGTTTCAAGGTATCTGTGCTCAAGCAGCTGAAGAGGGAACAAGAAATAATCCTCTTTATTCTCTTCACAAAGACATTTCATAATAGCAGTTTTCCCCAGGAGCAAATTAGTTGAAAAAGGGACAAGGCCATAGTTCACATGGGGAGTACGCATAATGGAGCTGCCACCTCAAGGTACACTGAAAAGGCACTTAGGAATCGGGTTTTTATGAGTGCTTTTCTTGTGGTAATGTGAATCAGCACTATTTCCTGTACAATACTGTCATGTGAAGCCACAGTTCAGCCAACTTAACTTTGAAGAGTAGGGAATTGCAGATTCAATGTTTTCTTCATCAACAGCTCTCCCTCACAGGCCATAATTTTCTCCTAAGGATATGTAATGCCAGCCTAACATCTGCAGGAAGGAGCACTCTGCCTCCTCTAGACTAAATGCATGTAATTTTTTCTTTTCCTCAATTCACCCGGCCAGAAAAACTAAGACAGTAAGGACTTTTCCCTGGTTCAATATCCTGTGCATTGTCTTCCTGACACATGGGATCTTAGATACGTTTACACCGTAAAGATCGTAACTTCTTGTTATTGAAAAGCTGGTGGAATGGATTGAGAAACTCTGTGTATGAGAAAGCAAAATCCAATGCAAAAGTTAATGATCTGAATCCTTGTCATTACAAAAGGCACCTGGCAGAAGCATCCTCTTCACTCGTTATTCTTTGTTTTCGAAAGTGAATCTCCAGCAATCATAATTAGAGGTGAAATGGAAATCAGAGGTTTTGTGAATAATTTGCACAGAAAATTAAATTTCATTATATGCAGATGTTATACGCATTGCTGCTGGCAACATGTTTTAATGCTGTTAGGTCCGGTTTCCTTCGACTTCCACCTGCCCTCTCAGGGACAGTCCCGTATTCCTGCTGTCACTATACTCACTTTCTTTGACATCCATCTTGATGATCTTAAAGGTCTTTTCCAACCTAAACAATTCTATGATCATCTTCACACCATTCATCACTTCAACCTCCTCCACAGTTTCTTCCTCCAGTCATGGTGACTTTTTTTTTTTCTTTTTTTTGTGAGGGAGAGAGAGAAGATGCCTTTCGCAGCAAACCTTTATGCTTCATTAACAGTAACATGCTAAAATCCGTCAGCCTTCAATTAGTCAGTTCAGCATGCGTTTAGCTGGCCCGGCACCTGAAGATATCTCTTCCTGCTCCCTTGACACTGTTAATTATGTCTTCTCTTTTTCATCAGTTCGTTAATATACTTACCATGTATGCTCTCCATCCATTTTGTATGTGGAGACTGTGAACGTATCTGTAACACTCTAGCAATTATAGAAATAAAAGCAATTAAATAATTTTGTTACGTGTTATTTTGTAACACATAACTCATCCTTTTCCCATCAGAATGGAATTCACAATATAGGGCATGAAAACTTGCAGAATATTTACTTTGCAAAATCTGCCTTAAAGATTGAAAAAGTCAAGCTGACCCTTTTAACATCTAAACACATGCTGAATGTAAATGTTTGGGAAAGAAACAAACTACTTGCCCACTCCACTGTTTTTAGATGGAAAGCAATTTTTTTCCCCCATGTTCTCAATGATCTTGAACTGAAAAGGAAAATGGACTGTGTTCCTGCAGTAGTATCGTGCATTCGTTTTGATCATCCCGCACTTTCTTTATATGTTATCAGCTGTCCAATCCACTATGTACAAATGTTGAAACATTAAAGCATCATACCATCTCAAGTGTACTAATCTCAATCAGGTTTAAAAGATCTAAGTTAGAAGTCCACATGGGACAGTAAATTATTAATACTGGCACCTAAAATTACCTCATTATACATTTCAAAATGTATGAAGAAATATTTTTAATGTAAATTACATCACTAAGTCTTACGCCAGTGATCCGAGAGGCTCTAAGGAAGGATTGATTGCTCCACGGTTAAGCCACTCTCAGTTTTCTTGTTTCTTCTCTCAAATTTCCTGAACTTTAAGAGAAAAAGAGTAAAAGAAACCAACTAAATAAACAACAAATTAAATCCTTTCCGATCCCTTGAGTAGATTAAGAAGATATCTCACAATATATTATACATGTGACTGGAGAATGGCATTGACTTTTGTGCTGAAAATCATTGATACTACTACTTTTTTTTTTTTTTTTTTTTTTTTTTTAAAGAGATAAGTCCTAAGGCTGTTCCTGGAAGAATATCATTAATGATATTAATGATCTCCTCACTCCACTAATTTCCCTTTCAACAAAAGCTACTGCAGTCTCTAATTTTGTACCCGTAATAAAGTTCTTGCCATAACAACCTTTTCCTCCAGGTTAACTAATAATTTATCATATAGTTACCAAATTAGAAACTTTGCTAAGGTCAGAATAAATGGCATCTACAGCACTTACTTTATTTAGTAAACCAGCCACCATTAAAGAAAGATGTCATTTCATAAACTGATGGAGAATTTTATCTCACTTTCCTTTTACTGTAAAAAGCTGTAAAGCTCTGCATTCTTTTGAGGTCAGGCTTAAAAACCTGCAGCTGGCTGGACCATGCTTTCTCCTTTCTGTAAATAGAGAAATTCATTATTTTTATTAAAAATTCTTGTTATAACATCTATAATTTTATGTTATAGTTGTCTAGACCTTTGAACATTGTTTAGAGCTACACTGGATACATTCACTGTACTCTTTTGCCATTAACCATCCTACGTTAGCTAATAGTCAGTATTACTCTTCTATTTAAAACATTTTATTTAGGCTTTGGCCAGCACATAAATTATCTGCAACCTCTTTCTTGTTGTTACAGAGGCTTTAGTACTTCTTTCCTGGTTCTTTTATTAGACAAGGTAACTTTGGTACTTGTTACATACTGCTTTGCTAGCTTAACTTTTGGCAGTTGTTAATTTCTCTGTGAACCACCCAAGATTCTTTGGCTAGTCACTTTCTTTAACCATTTTTAAAGGTTTTCTGTTTTCTTCTACTATTCTTTTAGTTTACCTACTTATGGTTTGTAGCGTTTGCCCTGGATTCGGGATTTTTATGCCTTTGACTGAAATTTTATTCAAACCTCCTCCATCTTTGGACCTTTGACAAATTCAGTTCAGTCGGCTCCCCTGAACAGGCATTCTGATTTCTGATAGGTTGCCTCTTTGAAATGGAAAAGTTTTTAAGACCTTGTTGTGGGTTAACCCTGGTAGGCAGCTCGCTCACTCCCCCTGAGCAGGATGGGGGAAGAGAACGGGAAGGGCAAATGTGAGAAAACATGCATTTTTAACAGGTAAAGCAAACGCTGCACGCGCAAGCAAAGCAAAACAAGGAATTCACTCACTGCTTCCCATCGGCAGGCAGGTGTTCAGCCATCTCCAGGAAAGCAGGGCTCCATCACGCCTAACGGTTACTTGGGAAGACAGACTCCAGAAAACTTGGAATGTACCCCCCTGTCTCCTTCTTCCCCCAGCTTTTATTGCTGAGCACCGTGTCATATGGTCTGGGACATCCCTTTGGTCAGTTGGGGTCAGCTGTCCCAGCTGTGTCCCCTCCCAACTTCTTGTGCACCCCCAGCCTACTTGCTGGCGGGGCGGCGTGAGATACAAAAGACCTTGATGCTGTGCAAGTGTTGTTCAGCAATAGCTAAAACAACCCTTATTACCAACACTGCTTTGGTCACAAACCCAACACATGGGACCATACAGCTACCATGAAGAAAATTAACTCCATCCCAGCCAGACCCTATACAGACCTGTTTTTTTTCTCTCACAATTCATTGTAAACTAAACCAACATGGTTTTCCCTTTGAATTCTTTTTATGCAACTAGCATTTTTATAGTCTATCTTTGTTACATTATTAAAACCCTTTACAGTGTTAACTGGCTATGGATAAAAACATGCAGCATTACACAGACATCAAACTACTGTAAGATTAATAGCATGTCAGTCTTATTCACATAATCTAACAAACAGAATCCACCACAGGTTTCTACAGAACAACACAAACTTCTCTTTTTAAAGAAAAAAATTCCTAAAAAATAAAATCACATGCTAAGTAACATTTCTAACATTCGTTTCAGAAACGAATGCCAGGAAGGAGAACCCAAACTCAAGGCGTATTACAGTTTAACAAAATACAGATTTTTTGAGGAATAGCTAATGACTCCAGTTATAACTGGTGGGAACTGTCGATAACAAGAACTCTGAAAATTAAATCAGTTGGGGGGTTCCGCTCCTTCCCTTTGTCCTAAGTGCCATTTGAATATTTGTCATTGCATACCTTGCAATAATATATAGCGCTTTTGCAAATTTGTATGTATTTATGCATATACACACACAGATTATAATCCTAACATTGGAAGGATGCTGAAAAGCTTTCAAAAGAGTATTTGGTATTGTTGACATTTATGAAGAGTTTGCGCATTACTTCAGCAGTTTCACAAGGATCTCTCTTGTAACTGCAGCATGCTGGGAATTCAAAGACACCTTCATTGTTTACCAGTTAACAGCATAGCTTCAGGAGGCTGTGGTGGAGATTAGTAAATCTGCCATTTGTATAATTTTTTACAAATTCCCATTTACATACTGTTGCTAAGCAAGTTACCTGCGGTACCATGGGTAGGATACACTGTGAGACTGTGCAGGAGGTGAGTGCCTAAACATGCTCCATTTTGGGGTGCACCCTGGGTTAGACTGAGGGCTTGAGCAGAAAACACCACTGGGTTTCCAGTCCAAGGAATATATAGCCTTAGAGGCAAAGGGAGAAAAACAGGAATGGAAAAGCATCGTGTAAACCCAGATATTGCTGTGATTCAAAGTCAGAGCACAGCAATTTCATTCTTGATTTCTCTTTCCTTCTGAAACTGTGATGTTGCAGTCTTTAAAAAATAAGACAATACAGGGACTCCATAATAAGGATGAAGTCTAACTAACAGCTTTAAATGGATATTAAAAAAGCTATGTAGGCATCAGCGTGAAAAAAATAAAGATTCTTTGATGTGTGTCATCTTTTCATTTTAGCAATTAAAATGGGTTTTGAAGCTCTTTGGCATTTAATTTAAGCCCACAGAGTATAAAATTATGCCATCCCTTGCAGATAGTCCCATATTTAGCACAAACAAGGTCGTAAGGATCAACAGGCTTAGAAAAAAATGGCAATTTAAGTTTTCAAATATATAAACTTAATTCTCTTTACTTAGGAGTTTGCCAGAACTATGACACACAATTGTCCTTTTTTTTTTTTTTTTTTTAGCTGCATAATCAGGGGTTGCTTGGTGTTTGTTAACATCTTTTTACATAAACACAAGCTGGGAGATAGAGTAACTATTTTTTACATGTGAAAATACATGAACAGAAACCCCATATTCTATCTTGAAAGAGCTGTGTCTAATATGTTGTCTGAACGATTCCCCACCAGAAACATTTTCCTATTAAAAAAAGTGGTATTCCAGCCTGACTAATAATTATTCTGACATCTTGGCACTCAAATGACATCTGCTCGTATGTCTTAAATATATGACAACTCAGAATGCATGATGTTAGGTTTTTCATTTGAGCATGACAATATAGAGGAACTTAACAGAATGGACCTTGAATGATTTAAAAAAACATTAGATTATGGTATGAAGTTATATCAAGAATTACACTGTATATATATTATGAAATAGCAAATGCAATTATTCCAGTTGTACATAGTAATCTTTAGAAATATTTACTAGTAAAACTTTCCGAGTCTCAGTTTCCTAAAAAGGTACTAGATATAATAACTATCGAGGTGTTGAATGCATTTTGACAGCAGTAGTATTAGTATGCATCTATTAGCCATCATTGCTAACTGACATTTTTCTATCGTTTCCTTTTGATAGAAAGTTGTGTGTTGTAAACCGCATGCAAACCAAAAATGTATCTTTCTGTCCTTGTTATATACAGAATGAGAGTTTCAATAGAAGAAAAAAAAAAATATCATGAAGGTGTATTACTGTTAAATCTCAAGCACACACGCACACACACACAAACACAGACGCAAATCAACTTCTTTCTTTGCTTCCTAACGACTTTACTATACAGCGTTGTATTTTACCAGCGGTAGCAGCAATGTACTAAATCAGATTTAGCTAACAGGTGCTCTCCAGGCTGTGGACAATTACATCATAAAAACATATTACAGTGCTCACTCTTGAGAGTAAAGACTTTTGCTATAATAGTGAAATGTATTATATGAAGTGGAATTTCTAATGGACTTCAACAGAGCTGGTGGCTTGAATGCATAGTGATATATCAGGGGTAGTGCCACAGAAGAAAACCCCATAGGAAGGAGGTAATTTAATTAATAGAAACACTTATGCTTTCCACTGCATATATTTACAACAATAAATCAACTGGACAACATGTTTCCAGTTTGCATTTGCAATAAGCATTTTTAACTGTTAACATTGTGGGGTTTTTTTTCATTATGTAGTTTCATTATCCACTCATACTTCTGAAAAATGAGAAAATGGAGGAACACAGAGAGCTGGCAGATTTAAATGGCTCTTAGAGAAGTACTTCAACATCAAAAATGATCAAGAGCAAATTGTTTATACAACCTTTGCTTTCACCACCTTCACTAACAAATAGTATTAGTAAATGAGTTATGTAAAACCACTTAAACTTAATTCTGGAAAGGAGGGAAAGAATTTCCTTGCAAATTCATATTTTATTAAGAGCTGTCTTTTTAGCCAAGTTATCACGTTAAGGAACATAGAGCTTGGATTTTGTTGGTTTTAAACGAAATGTTATGAATGAGTAAAATGACATTTTCCAGAGATCAGTAGCATTAGTTCCCTTGCTGAGGTTTATTCTCTTTAGCAAGAATTTTAAATATCTAACTTAAACAATTTTCTATATTCTCTGCTTTTAAAAATACACAAAAATTTCTTTAACTAAAATGATTCATTTTAGCAGGCATAATTGCATTTTCCTTGCTTTTCAATTATGTCACACTTCCTACATAACTGCATTAAATCTTAAGATTGCATTGATCTTAAAAGTTAGTTCTTGTGTCAAAACGTGATTCAAAACCATCTTCTCAATAGATCTCAATGGAATATCTCCTCTGTAGAACTGCTACTATAGCTAAGGTCTAGTCACCCATGTCCCTCTCTAATCCTCTGCTTATTGCATACACTTTACATCAATTTTTTCCACACTTAGATCCTATCGTGTCCTTTGTGTTGTATTCATTTGTAATTCTTTATTCCACCTAATGCTTATCTGTTGCTTTGGACTGTGAGAATTGTGTGGGCTTCCAGTATTTCCATTTGTAGCTGCCTGGTACTGTCCCCTGTAAGTCATGTGAGGAGTCCTAATGTACTTAACTGATGATAACAAAGACATTATCTCCCGTACTTCTACTTATGCTGTACCAATACAAATAAGCAGATAATAACTTTATAGATTTGAAGGGCCTAGCAATGTTGTCTTTGATTTTATTGCAGGTGCTTCACAAATACCCATTTATGTCCAATGGTAAATAAGTTAAAGCAAACTAAGTGGTTTCATTTTTGCAAGGACTTACCAAGACTCAGACAACTTTGGGTGATACAGAAGTAATACAATATCTGATTTTTAGAAATATAATCTAAAGGTCAGGTAGGGAAGATAAGCTGTGTAAGAAAATCTGTGGTGATAGCCCTCCATCTAGTCTCTAACACCACAATGCAAACAACAAACCAGAAGTGCTCAAACTTCTAAGTGTGACCTAGCTCTCAACAGAGCACTTGTCAGTAGAAACATTTATGTTCCTCTTCTTAGTCACAGAACATTATACCGGGTTTGCGTGGCAAGGTTTTGGTAGCGGAGGGGGCTACAGGGGCGGCTTCTGTGAGAAGCTGCTAGAAGCCTCCCCCATGTCCGATGGAGCCAATGCCAGCCAGCTCCAAGATGGACCCGCTGCTGGCCAAGGGCGAGCCCATCAGCAACAGTGGTAGCGCCTCTGGGATAACATATTTAAGAAGGGGGAAAAAGTTGCTGCGCAACAGCAGCCAGAGAGAGGAGTGAGAATACGTGAGAGAAACAACCGTGCAGACACCAGGGTCGGTGAAGAAGGAGGGGGAGGATGTGCTCCAGGCACCAGACCAGAGATTCCCCTGCAGCCCGTGGTGAAGACCATGGTGAGGCAGGCTGGCCCCCTGCAGCCCATGGAGGAGCAGATATCCACCTGCAGCCTGTGGAGGACCCCGCGCCGGAGCAGGTGGATGCCCGAAGGAGGCTGTGACCCCATGGGAAGCCTGCGCTGGAGCAGGCCCCTGGCAGGACCTGTGGACCTGTGGAGAGAGAGGAGCCCACGATGGAGCAGGTTTGCTGGCAGGACTTGTGACCCCATGGCGGACCCACGCTGGAGCAGTTTGTGAAGAACTGCAGCCCATGGGAAGGACTCACGTTGGAGAAGTTCGTGGAGGACTGTCTCCCATGGGAGGGACCCCACGCTGGAGCAGGGGAAGAGTGTAAGCAGTCCTCCCCCTGAGGAGGAAGGAGTGGCAGAGACAACGTGTGATGAACTGACCGCAACCCCCATTCCCCGTCCCCCTGTGCTGCTCAGGGGGAGGAGGTAGAGGAAATCAGGAGTGAAGTTGAGCCCAGGAAGAAGGGAGGGGTGAGGGGAAGGTGTTTTAAGATTTAGTTTTTGTTTCTCATTACTCTACACTGATTTGATTGGTAATAAATTAAACTAATTTCCCCAAGTCGAGTCTGTTTTGCCTGAGATGGTAACTGGTGAGTGATCTCTCCGTGTCCTTATCTCAACCCATGAGCCTTTTGTTATATTTTCTCTCCCCTGTCCAGCTGAGGAGGTGAGTGGTAGAGCAGCTTTGATGGGCACCTGGCATCCAGCCAGGGTCAACCCACCACCAACATCTATTTGGCATTTGACGTGTACTATCAGCTTAAGTAATCTGACAAAAAAGTAGAAGGAGTATAATGCAAAATGGCAGGTAGAAACAAAGCAGAACACCAACCCAAAATATCAGTCTCCTCAGCCCAGCACGCCTTTTGGTGCACTCTCAATCCTGGGTAGACAAAGTTTAACCAGACCTGTTTTAAAGCTGTTTCATTAAAAGCTGTCATTAAAGTATACTTTCAGTTATGTGCAGAGAATTCTTGTCTGTTTTACCAAAACCTGTTTATTTTTATACATTTTTCTTATATCTGTGTGTTTATAATAAGCTCCACCTGGCTTGAGGCTCTCCTATCAGCCATCCTCAGTAGCTACATGGCTCGTATGCAGCAGGAGAAATCCACCCATCGACTGAAATGATCACTTACAGCTTGCTTTCATTCGGGAGTTGCTCAAGCATCTAGCAGCTACAGTTACAATGAGCTGGAGCTTCCCGCTTCAGCTATGTTTTGGCAAGTGCTTTCCCTGAAATGGCATAATCATAATTTTTTGGGCAAGGCTTGAATCCCCAAAGGGTTATCTTGATTTATAAACCATTTACCCCCATGTAATAGTTTGCAGTATTCCAACTATCTCTTGATTAGTTAATGAGAGACACGTTCAAAAAAATTTGCTTAGTGTGCTTCAGGAGTCTCGTTTTGCAGAATTTATTTGCTTGGTTTTATTGCCTGGATAAGAAATCTCAGCATACCCCTTCATAGCAAAATCCCAAATTTAAAAATCTGTGTCTGCTGGGTAAGTGGCCACACAGATGTTACTACTTCAGTACAGAGTTAGCAGTTTGGTTTTCTAATCTATGCATAATATTTATTTTCTAAAGATAGCTCTTGTGGCAGTAAAAAACTGGATTAATATCACTGAACTGTGTTGATTAGCAGCAACTGAAAACCTGTCCAGTCATTTGGAAAGGCGTGAATCAATGGTCACAAGAACATTTTAAGCAAAACACAAAGGTGTCATAAGCAGGAGAAAACCACCACAGCATTCTGCAAAACAACGTTGCAGTATTTTATGTACTTTTGTATCTTCCTATTACTTTGTTATTTTTACCATTACGTTATTTATTCCCTTTATTATGCTTACCATAATAAAAAAGTAATTTCTAGAAGAGAATGAAGATAGAAAACGTCAAAGTTGCAGAAAACTGAAAACATTGTCAGAAAAGAAGCTGTTACAGAGTTTTAATTACATCTTCTCTCTGCTGCTTTTTCTATAATGGCTTGAGTCTTCTTGTGAGAGCTGGATGTTTTTTCTGATTAAGTATTGGCTGTCTTAATGCTATTAAGTATTGAATATGCTTTTCATTTCTACTTACTACGTTACATGCAGCCACGTAATCTTATCAGTTGGCACAAATTAAGAAAGGTCACTGCAATGGATGGGGACACTCCTTTGCAGTCCCTATGAGTTTCTGGAAAGGAGAAGGTATTATACAGCTGGAAATCTTCCTGTCTCCCAGAAATCAACCACTACTGCAGTAGCATATGCTAGCTGAAAAATTTGTAACAAAAAAGATTTTCCTTTAAAATGCTGACTTACAGAAATAAAAAAATTGCCCAAGGAATATATAATTTTCATCAATAGTAGTAGACAGAGTAGGAGGGACGTTTTCTGGCCTTCCTCCCCCTTTTTTCCTGGCAGCCTGAAAGACGGCTAGTTGGAGGACTGCTTTTGAATGAAGTATGGAATCACTCTGTTGATAATTTATGACTACAACAATTTCACAACATTCTACAGAAAAATATTTTAATTTTAATGTTTTGGTTATTATTCTCTAAATCGGGTCTCTTCCGTAATTTCTATATTTAGCCACATTTATTCAATATTTACTTTCTCTAGTGGAAACAGTTTTCACCTGTTTTGTTGTGAAAAGCTCACTAGTGATCTATTTGTTAACCTTTAGATCATAAATCATAACTGTATTTCAGTCTCTTTCTATGTTACAGTTTCCTTATGTCATTTTAAGCCAAACTGTGTTATATGACAATAGGTCTAACACTACTGACATTGAAAATTAATGAAAACATTTAAAACATTTACCAGCTGGTAATAACTTCACCTGAAGTACATACATCATTTAAAAATTCAGCTGCTGGGTTTGAAGGTCTGACTGTGCTCATGAGTCATACATCTCAGAAAACCCTAGGAAAGTTCAAAATAAAAACTGGAATTTCTTGACTGACACGTGACTGAATGAAGAATGACTGCTCTTATTCTGTGCATGAGGATGCCACGTTTGCCACATCCATGCATTCTACCTGACGTAAGGGTTAGTAGATCCTTTCTTGTGGTCCAGAAAGTCGAAGGGAATCTGCGCCCTTTATGCACTGTACTCTTCTGCTGGAGCTGAAGCTCAACACCAGATGGCACCTAAAGGTCACACAGTGGTCTGCATACTAAAAATAGAAAATTAAATTTTAGTTTGAAGAAAGATGATTACACAAAAAGTCATTGAGTGGAGTCAGCTATGTACAAACTAACTTTAAGAGATCTTACGAAAATCAGACTATGTCTGTATAATGNAGAGAGAGAGAGAAAATCCAAAGTGTAAGCATTTGCAATTGAAGAAACTTCCAAAATTTTCCAGAAAAGGTAAAGCCCATGGATGACAGTCATTAAGAGTGGGTGCAGACCTCAGTACAATTGTTCTCTTGACACTGTCATCAGGAAGAGCAATGACTGAGGAAGAGCAATGACTGAGAATGAACAGAAAACAGTGCTGGATTTCACCTGATTTCTCCAGTATGTTGCAAAGTACATGTGTATTCATGAGAAACTGTATTAAAAGACACTTCTCAAGAATAAATCTAAGTTTGAAAAAGGAATAAATGTTAGATCTGACCAGTAACGGCTGCCATTCTACAGCTGTCCTCCAGTCCCACTACATAAACATCAGAAGACAGGCTATGCAGAATGTCTTGAAAGCTTTTAAATATGGTTTCTACTAGGTTAATACTTTACGTGTCTTCCAGAGACAAGGAATATTGCTGTCTTCAATAGCTAAAATCTAATACTCAGGTCAGGTTTCACAGCAGTGAAGAAGTAGCAGCCTCTTCAGTACGCGTGACTACCACCGTAAAAGTTAAATATAAGTTAAAATCAATATCAAGAATTACACTTGGAAGCAAATGAAGCACTGGAAGCAAATTAAGTTTATAGAGTTCTAATTTAACGTTCCCCATGCAATAAGCTCTGCAGAAAGTACATTAGGGCCCAGTCTGGAGGTGACAAAGATATAGCTGATTTTAGTGAAGTCTATATTCAAGACAAATGGTCAAGACTCTCTGGAGACTCAAAGATGAAAGGCTGGGCACTTGACTGCTACTCCTGCTGTTCAGATAGCTACAGAGATGCCCCTGGGGGAGTAGGGGGGGGAGATGGAAAGAGATTAAAAGTTACCTCCATCCTTTTATACAACAACCATGGACATAATCTTTCAAAACCTGATCAGTAAAATCAATATGACAGAAAAATATTCACACAGTATTCATAAAGATGTTTTTCACAAAACTGTGGGAAACATTTCTTGCCTGCTCCAGGTGGTTGTCCTCTAAGGAGCTCGGTCTCACGATGTACAACTTTGGGCCAGCATCTGCCTCAGGGTCAAGCCTTTCCTATCTGTCCAGACCTATTCCACAGAGGGAAAACAAAATACAAAAAGATAAAATTACTCTTTGTTCATTTTTCCTTACCAGGACTGGAAACATGAGTATCTTGCCCAGAGGAATCACTTTATGGGTAAGCTGGAAAAAGCCCATACAAAACTCACTAATATTGTTTGAACTTATGGTCCCATGTGTGGCTACTTAGATGGTTTTTACTAGAAGGGTAGCATACATGAAATCAGACACACACACACACACACACACCAAATTAAAAATTAAAAAAAAAACCAACAAAAAAACCCCAAAAAACCCAAACCCCACAGATGATAGCTAGTAACCAGAATTTATGGTTACAAGAGGTCTAAGGAATTCAGTGTCCACCAGTTTTTAGGAAAACTTAATTAGCATGCCACCAACGTACTACATATGTCAGAGTGAGCAATTCCATCCAACACGTTAGCATTTTAGATTTGTGCGAGGTGCAGGGGGAATAAAGATAGGGTTGTTTTGATCTTTCTGCTGTTGAATTTCTACTCTCTGCCTTCATCATACTTTCTTTCTACAGAAAAAACTAATGAAAAGGAACAGAAACCCTATCCTGAATTGTATATGATTCTCCATTTATTTCTGGAGTTTAGGAACCAGCCATGGGATGAAATTTCTGTCACACTCAAGTACCAGCCTTTGAAGGGTTGTTTCAATTGAACAGAATGTCTTATGTTTTTTCCTGATTAGTTTTGTGTGTCCCCCCCCAATACATATAATGAAACTCTAGGAATAATTATAATCTAATATATAGGTTATATAGATATATATATCACAATAATCTAAGGACTGATTTTTATTCATTTTGGCATGTAATTTAAACATGTCATTTAACTGCCAAGGAAAAAAAAAAAAACATCTTACTGAAGTCTATGTTCAGTTCCACAGCTGTTACGGGCACATGCAAGGTGTTATCTCGGTGTGTGCGCACAAGGAATTTCAGTCATTTAAAAACACATCGTCAGCATGATGAAGTTGTTGCATTAAAAGCTACAAAAGCCCTCCTGTTTCAAATTGTTAATAACATACTAGGGATTTGAGGCACTATGAAAAGTAATACACAGAAAGTCAAACAGCCTGGATAATGGTGAAGAGGAAGCTAACACATAAATAAATTACTTGGGCAGGCAAAGAACAAATCCACAGAGAGAGGTGGTAACATATTGTCAGAAGACTGCTTCAGGCAAAATAGGTGAAAATCACAAAGAAAAGACATGAAGCACAGAAAGGGAAACAAAATTGCAGAGGAGTAGCAAAAGCAAAGGCCTAATAGTTATTCTGACTAGGACAAGTTGACAGCATGCCAAAAGAATTAGGATCTAATCAGTCTGCGGGGCTGAAGACTGGTTGGGAGAAGGAGAATCAGATAAATGGAATATGTGGGGAAAAAAGGCAAAGGAACATACTGATTTTGAAGGGAATATTATGTTCCTGCCAAAAGTCTCTTGACACAGAAAGGATGAGACAGACAATTTCTATGGGTACATGACAGCTGGGTCAAAATCTCCTCCTTATGCACAGATAAGGTTGCCGCCATTTTTAAGACAACCTATTGAAGATACAGGACAGTGCTTGTCCAGCTAGAGTAAGCAGACTAGACAATCCATGGATAGGAACATAAGCAGACACAGGTAACTCAGCAGGAAAATGCAAATGGTTTTACAAAATGTACGTCACTTTACTAAATGACAGTAGATTGAAAAAGTGTAAATATCAGCTGCGTTGCATTTGTAAGAATGATGCGGGTTTTCATCCCGATATATCTACACAGTTTTCCACAGTTTTTAATATTAAATCCTCGAAAAAGCATCAAATGAAAATTCATTGTCATTACTTAGCTTCAGTAGTAGTTTCCCTTCAGCCCTGAATCCACTGCCCACTTCAAAATGACTTGGTTTTTCTTCTTAGAAAATTGCAAAAGCAATTACTTTGAGATTTGCTTAACCTCTGAACAGGAATACTACCATTAATGGTCAAGTCATGACCGACAACTGGGAATACAGTTGTCAGTCATGACACAAAATAAGCCCAGAGTCACCTAAGACACTGAGATAGGATATCATAGGAACAGCCTGTACTCAGACTCTGAAGATCATGCTACTTTCGTTTGGGTGGTTAACTGTAAATCTAAATTTACGACTGACTTAGTTATTCTTATAGTCACGAAGAATGTATGTTAAAGCTAAGACATACATGCCCAGATTCTTTACTAAAATGTAAAACCACCTCCAAACTACAGAGGTTGCTTTGATCACATCTGTTTTGACAAAATTAAATGATCAAAACATTAAGACATGTTAATTATTTTCTATGGTACATATATTTTATAGCATCTCAGATACTACTCTGTGGTACAACTAATTAAAAAAATGACACTTTAACAAAAAACATTTTAACAACAGTAAAGTATCGTGCTGCTGTAACCACGCGGCCCTGCAGTACAGTATTGCTGTAGCTAGAAACGGGCCATAAGCTTCGTACTGAATTTGCGAGGCCTCAGGACTGAGGCTTGTCAGAGCTGCTCTGTCTGAACTTCTCTTGACCTGCTGCAGCTCTGCTTTACTTGGTTAAGCTGTGACAGCAATTTCTCTAGTTGACTGGGTGTCTACGGCAAGCTTATTTTACTTTTATCTTTGTGTGGTACAGCATAGGTTTATACAGACATAGCAGTAAACAGCAGTTACTCTGCATAGCATGGGATACTTACGGCTCTAACGCAATGAGGCAGTGCAAAGGAACACAGGTCTGGCAGGACTGCAGCAGCCTGGGGATGTGGGGACACAGGACGCAGCGCAGAGGAGTGCAGGCGTGGGAGGACAGAGATGGGGCACAGGCACAGACACCTCACGCCCATAAACAACTCGTCTGTGGCCAGTTAAAAGAAATGCAGACCTGAGCGGGGCAAATCTGGTTTTAGGGGCAACAAAGGGAACAAAGAACTAGTATCTAACAAAAGTACAAGGCAACGTATATAGTAAATTCAAATGTTACACGGAGCTGCAGACCAATGAAGAAAGAGGAAGGTGTAAAAGCACGTTAACAAGCATATTAAAATAACCCTGAGTGGATCCTGGAGGGAGGAAGAAGAAATCATCAACATGAAGAACCTGGTATTTTTCCTTGTGAAGAACTCCAGATGCTGCCAACTCACCATGACACCCCCACTACCAGCACCGGCGTGAAACCTCTGGCCTCAGGGCCCCACAGACCTGGGGAAGGGGAGCATAGCACCAGGAAAAGGGCTAGAAACCAAGAAATGTGCATGTAAAAATCCTAACTGCATTACTATTCTGTCTTTTTCTGCACTAACAATGATTGGATTCTGATGATTTCAATTATACTAACAATAAATTCTCGGCCTTACTTACTGCAAACAACATTTTGAATGTAACATTGCATAAGAGATGCAAATTTACAGTTACCTTTCTTATAACTAAAAATTATTGATTTCATGGTTGTCTCTTTATAAAGTTACATAAACTGCTAAACTTGCAAAGAACGACCCTGTGTATTTCAACTGGTGCCATAAGTACTGGAGGGGAGCCTGTGGGCAGATGGTTGGTCTTGAGAAAGGTTACATTCACCAGACGTGTGATGTAGCTACCTTATTTAGGAGAAGGAATGACCTGTTTAGTTGAAAAACTTTCATTGATCTAACTATCCTTTCTACTACCTTTGATGAAGGTGACTATCTCCCTAAAATGACTCTTCAAGGAACACATGAAAGTATAAGCAAATGTAAGCATGCTTTTTTTATTCTAAAGGTGTTGCTGAAGAGTTACTCTAAGCTGTATGTGTAATTTATGGCTGAAAGTAGAGGGTGGTTTGAACTAGAAGAAGTGATGGGGAGCCAATAGCCAGAAAAAGATCCTCATTTTTCTTAGAAAAGAATCTTAGGGGGCAGGGGGGAAGGAGATTCTTATGGATCTTGCATGCACATTTTAATTTCAAGCTCCAAGGGTGACTCAGTACTCATTATGTTGCTAAATCCCTTTGCAGCATATGTTAGTCTGTACTGTTTTCTGCATACCTCTTATGCTTTACCTGGCCTCTTAGTAATAACTACATTTGCTCTGCAGCTCAACTTAGGATCCAGCACCCTAAAAAAAAAAAAAAAAAAATTTCTTTGAAGATTTGCTGCCCATGATCACTACTTGCTGCCTGGAATTGCTACCCTCTGTTTATGGGTTTGGGTTTTTTTTTTTTCCTATAACAACATCATCTGAAATCCTGAAAAGGATGTTTCAAAATCTGCAGCACGTTAGTTTGAAGATCATTGATCTTTGGGATTATTAGAGTCAGAAAGCAATTTTAAAGGTCACTATGTTTCTTCTTTCAACAATAATTTCTCAAAATAGGTTAGCCTGAAACAGTCCACTAGTACTCGGGGCTAATTCTAATCCCACTTTCATTTCACTGACACTTTGCAATTTAGTAGATCAGCATCGAAAATAAGAGTTTCAGGTACTTGTGAAAGAAAAAAATTACGTATTTAACCAGCATTGCTTTAAGTGGGACCAATAATTGGTAAGAATATACACACCCTTTTCTTGTTTATGTCAAAGATTTGATTCAATCAAGTCTATATTATTTTTCATATTTACTTTTTAATTGATATTAGTACTCCTTCCAAACCATAGATGTTTATCAGCAGGAGCACGGGAGAAGAGGTGAGCAAAGTAGATATAATGAATTTGCCAGTGATGGCATTACCTTACATATCAAATATGGTTACTGCACAAATGCTGAATGGATCACTGATTGCTTTAAATTTGCCAGTGTACTTTTTAAGGCTGACCTTTGATCATTTGTGGACTTCTGTGGGTTTGTATGGGAATCTCCCAGGGCCAGGTAGCCCACCTGCATCTATGGATTAGTACAGATTCTGAAAAATATTAAAAATAAGTCCTGACTATGCAGCTTTTCTCTTCTCCCTTCATCTTCCCCTCTTTTTCCCCAAATATGCAAGCACATGGATGTTATCATCTCTTCATATATATCATGCTGTGATCAAAAGCAATTTAATGTAGTGCTGGTGTTTATACAAAAGGATATTTGAGGCCACTTTGATATCCTAGACAACATCTTCCTGCGATTCCTCTTCCCAGTTGTATATCATTTAGATGCAGCAAANCCATACACAGACAGTAAGAGTAGGATTTATCTTACTGATTTTAGGTGACAATACAGTAGACGTCTACACCTTTGCTGAGCTTGCCACCTGTGCAGTTAAGGGAGAGCTGTAGTTGCTTTGCCGAGGTGATTCATCTGACCTACTTCAGGCACCTTCACCAGGATAAGATGAATCATGTTACGGAACTGCTTAGTTTTCTCTGTCTGCTCTAAGGGGCCTCTGTAGACAGCTTAAACCTGAGGGCATGAATCCCACGTCAGATACTTTAAAATAAACTGAAACAAGGACATTATTTATAGATTATATTAAAGAATAGGAAAAACTAAGCATACAAGTTTGTTGCTACTACATTGAAAACAGACTATTGTAATAGCTTTCTACTATAAATTATTGGAAAGCAATATTTTTGAAACGATATCCTATTATTATTTATCAGAATATGTAGTTTCAATTTGGAGGCATTTATCTGTCCTTATAAAATTCATTTACTCCATAGCGTACATTTTGGATCCCATTTCCTTCATTAGTCCTGTCCTATATGTAACGGTGTGGCTATTATCAGAATTATTTTCAGTGATTTTAAAAAGAAAATGGTATTTTTAAAAATACAGTGCTACTGCATCTTACCTGCTCTGAACATCAATTCTGCTCAACAGAAAGCAGAGCCCGTTCAAGACAGCGTTATAACACTTTGGTTGTTTACCTGCTACCTCAGGATTACCATCATGCATTGTAAAATGAATCTTGCATGACAAACAATGGGGCAAGACAGAGAAAAACCAGACTGTATAACTGCATTCAGAGCGGGTAGTTCCTCATACCTGGGGAATGCTTTTAGGCAGTAAGACTTTCAGCCATTATTTTCCTCCACTTTCTGGGTGGTCAGGGCACAAGCCGTGGTTAACTGCATAGTTGAACTGCAGTGTTTATAGCAACGCACGTGTGTTTAACAATGTGTTTAACAAATAAGTGCCCTGCAAGAAGAGAGACTGTGGTTCTCTGTAAGCAGATTCCTACATTTCCCCTTGAATTCTCATTTTATTGAGTCATCTTTTTATAATGATCACTAACAGGGTATTCATCTGATCCTAGATGCTCACCATGAGGTACTATTAGCAGCTCCAAGTATTCTAAAATTTAACAAAATGTAATAATACTAGGGAAAAATAGGAGGTTTTTCAACTTGCAACCCTAAAATGAGCTGTTTGGCCATTAAAGTTGCTAGCCTAAGTTCCTCACCCGTAAAATGGGGAGATCCTTCCTTACAGGAGAACT
Organism: Fregata magnificens; assembly: GCA_013389945.1. Lineage (NCBI taxonomy): Eukaryota > Metazoa > Chordata > Aves > Suliformes > Fregatidae > Fregata > Fregata magnificens. The sequence continues at coordinate 37,442 of WAAD01018037.1, read as the reverse complement.
ATGATGACAAAAACGAGTGATGTCCTTGGAGCATTCTGACCTGAGCTGCGATAGGAGGAACAAAAGGGAAAGTAATGGTGATGATGAGAGCCAGCTCTGGGCAAGCACACCGAAGTCCTCCCAGGTAATGCCCAGAAAGCACTGCCAAAGCTCCACCACGGCATCTTGAACAACTGCCCAGGGCCTGAAAGATGAAGGAAAGCTGGAATAAGCTGTCATGGACCTTAGGTAACAGTGCCCCACTAGGGCTGCTAGGTACTTACAAATGCAGTAGAGCAGGACTGGATGAATCACGAAGAAACACAAACTAGTGGACAGCTGCATATTCGGTTTCCTATACTGTATTCAGTTTTCTGTAGCCCATTCAGTATTCGCAATGAGTCAAGGGTCAAGAGGAAAAACAGTACATTGCATTCACACCCCCACAATTAAGACGCATCAGGGGCTGATTTTGAATGCAGTTTGAATAGCAGATTTTAGTTCTGATACTTCCTAGCATGTCTGTGTTTGACTGTGTTGCAATGCTCTTTTAGCAATATTTCTGTATGCAAAATGTATCTACCTATCTACACCCTAAAAATCTGTTCAGTCTTTTATAAAGCAAAAATAAAAATGTAACAGGTGTGTACTTTTCTCTGTGGAAGAATGACACATTTCAGCAACTTAATGCAGCGTTTTTAATATCTAGCAAGTTACAATAAAACACTGTAGTTCATTTCTACGTCTATTTTACAAATAGATTAAGAAGGAAATAGAAAAATGTTTTTCTATAGCTGCAATTCTCTCTATTTACCTTTTAATTATGGGTGAGTCTTTGATTCATTTAAGTCATCCGCAAATAACATACTGTCAAGTACTGGCCATCCGTTGAGAGCATTGCTACATGCGTATTTGGGGTGGGGAAAAACCCTAATTCCTCAAGGTACGTTACCAAAAAAAAAAAAGCTAGAAGAGAAATTGAAGGCTGCTTCTTTAACATAGCTACTTGCAAACTGCCAGGCTGTGTAAAGTGAATGCAGGAAGATGTTACAGTTGGTTTACTGTGACAGACCACTGATATTTTCACCCTGTATGGTGGATCATCCTGGGATCATGCTCCTGAGGATGTACTGGGTTAGGATGCAGTACGCAGACCTGCTGCAGCAAAGAATCTGCTTTGACTAATGAGCAGAACAGCAAAAAGAAAACAAGATCTGACAGTTCCTTGATACTAAATGGTGTGACCCAAGCCCACAGCTGTCAAGGGTTTTGCACTGCTAGAAGGGAGATTTGGGGGGGTTTGGAGCAAGAGAAACAACTATAATGATTTAGGCTTAACCTCAGCGGTGCCCTGAACCATTATTTAATGATGACTTACCTTGGAGTATGCTAGTTAAATATTTTGATAAATGGAGGAAATAAAAGTTACTGGTCCCAACAGTTCCATTGTACATAAATAAAAGAAATAGTTGATAAAACTGTATGAAAAGGCAGGTAGGTAGCATATAATTATTCCCCAGGTGACAGGAAATGAAATGGGCAGTGCGAATGTACTAAAAGGTGTAATTATCTCCAGGTACCAGGCCCACGTGAGACATTATCTAACATCTGCAAAAGCCATAGCATTGTTTATTTTCACCTGTTGCATCCATAGCAGATATTGCAGCAAATGATTAAAAGCAATAGGCAGTTATTGCATGAGAATAAAATGCAAAGGAAAAAACAGAACTAACGTCCGAGATTTGTGTAAAGGCACTGAATAAGAGCCGATATGACATGTTAGACTCACTGGGCAAGGGGCTCCATTAAATATGCATGGTATTCTTCAGGAAACGTACTACATCTTCCATGCGCTCAAAGGTACAGTGAAAATATTCTGCTGTGTTGCTGACAACCAACAAGTTACCCAGTGCCTTTACACAGCTGCTTTGCTGTCCTCTGTAGCACTGCAGTGATGATAATCATGACATCCTGCACAAACCCAATCATGTCCATCGGGTCTGGCACCTCTCCCATCTGCTCAGCACAGGGAGGTATCCTACAGACACCTTGCATGTTAAATCAGGCATGCTGCAATATTAAAAAGATGAGGTGCATAGCTGCAAAGAAGATGCCAGTCAAGGAAGCCAAAAAGCAAATTAATTTTTGTGCTCTTTTTGGGTGAATGTGAAAATGGAGACATGATACTAAGTGACATCTATCAACGTCCACAGATGAGATAGGGCATGTATCTCCTATCAAGGGAATATCTGTGTTCAGCTGGTTGTGCCTATGAAATCGGAAGCATTTACATGTTCTGTAGAAAAAGGAGCTTTCAGGAACAAATGTTAATAAATAGCCTAAAGAGTACTTCGAATGCCAAGAAAACAACGTTGATGAGTTAAAAAAAGAGAAAAAGTTGTCTTCTTTCTCCCATTAAAATACAAAAATTTGATGAATAGAGAATTTCACTCCAAGTTACATGAATTTCAAAACTGGGTTCAGACATTTGCATTTAATTCTCAAACTCTCACAATGGATGTCAACTTCAGTATCTCAACCTAGCCTCCTTTCAGTGCTCCTAAACACACAGACATCTTTCCATACTGGTATGATTTAGAATGGAGCCTGGTAAAATAAGCTTGCAAAGCTTTTGATATCGCAAGGAGCTCTTGCTTGGCATAATATTGGGAGGGATTTTTATTTACTGTTGCTGCACAATGTGTTTTATAAACAGAAGGATGTATGTGTTTAGGACTCTACAAAAGAATAATCCTGTAAACTGTGGTCTCAGTCAAAAGGTGGATATTAGTCTACAAAAGGAATGTTATTTTCAGAATTCCAAACTTTACCACTTAAATATTACAATTTGTTAAACACGAAGGATCCAAAGCATTAGTTACTACTCAGAAACTTAATTGCGCTTAAGACCATCACCTTACAAAGCCAGTATATACATGTTTATTAATACTGGTAATGGAGGAGTGGGTAAGGAATAAACCCACTACTGGTACTGTAAAAAATACACATAGCATGTTTATGTGACACCAATTAACGGCGTGTTTTTGAAGAACGCCAGCTTGACAAGTCATTGACAAGTACTGGAAACTTAAGTCTCAAGAATATATGAGACATGACAGAGGCAGCACAAGTTCTCCCACCTTTCTTTCCCAATACTCTTCAACCCTGACTTACCATATTCTGTGGAAAAAATTCATTTGCTATGCCTGCTCCACAGTTGTTATCTGTGAGCGACCACCAGCAGGCCTGCTGGCTAGTGCCAATTTTGACAGTGGATTATGTCATGAAATGACATTTGGGTTTTGTCCTTGCTCAATAGCAAACAGTGTTAAGGAAGTAGGTCACAAGACAAATTCCTAGTATAGGAAGGCGGCAGAGTTTTACGGGCAAACAGCTTTAATCTGTCCTTTTCTTCTAGGTTATGTTTGCTTACCAGGGGGAAGTAAGGGGGGGAGGAAAAAGTTTACCTGCCTGAAAGGAAGGAGCTTGTGCACAGAGTGGAAAAGGATTTGATTGCCTGAAAGGAAAAGTGCCTATTAGAAAGAAAAAAAAGATCGCCAAGGAGAGGAGTTTACCCACTTGCTTCAAAAAGCCTGCCTGCTTCCAAAAAAAGAATTTACCTGCTAGGATTCAGCTCACCAACTTTTCTGCCAGGTGCTGGAAAGCAAAACGCTGAAACAAGGTCTATACTCATTACTTCTGCTGCTATCACACAGTCAAAACAAGGCCATCAATTAATTTCTGCACAATAGCCTCTTTAGTTTTAAAATCTACCGTGCTTTACTCACCGCTTTCAAGGCAATCCTGGAAAGTGAAGGTGCTGTGGGAAGTGCTAATCTTTTCATCTTTTCTGTATGGGTTTAAGAAGGGAACAGAGTCTAGAAGTTATTCATCACTTACAAGGCGTAACATGAAATTTTCTTGTGCTTTTGAAGTGATTCCCCTAATATAATTGACTAAACTGATTAAAGCAACTCTTGAGTTGAAAGTCTTCCAACCAAGGTCTGAAAAATGCCTTCCTGTGAAATGTTTAATATTTCTTTTTGTATGATCTCCTTATTAGGCTGTTCAACTTTGTATCCTGGGAAAATTATGATTTTTTAGGAAATTGGATTATATCTCCTCGCCCTCTCTGCAGCTGACACCGTTTGCTTGGGTTTTTGTTTTTAGAACTGGACATTTTATTTTTATTTTTCTTCTGCAGCATGTCAGACTGCTTAATTTTTACATGTCTTGATTTTCAGTGCCCAGCCATACAAAGTTTTATGCAACGTGAAGACTTTTTGTTTCAAATCAAATCATTATCAAGAAGCCGAGTATAAAATTACATTTTCGGTATAAGGAAAACACATAAGACATTTTTAAATACCATATTTCCCCCACTAAAACATGTCTTCTTCTCATACATGAGAACTTCACAGGATCACAGAACGGTTGAGGTTGGAAGGGACCTCTGGAGGACATCTTGTCCAACCCCCCTGCTCAAGCAGGGTGACCCAGAGCGGGCCACCCAGGACCATCTCCAGACAGTTTTTCAATATCTCCAGCGATGGAGACTTCACAGCTTCTCCGGGCAACCTGTGCCAGTGTTCAGTCACCCGTCAGTACTCAGTACACATCCATACATATATACACATATCTATTTTATAGATATTTTATATCTATAGGTATTTATTTTATCTATGTATTTGTGAGAAAATACATGTTCAGTGTGTCTATGTCTTTGCACACACAATATACAAATTTTTTTCCACCCTCATTAAAAAACACCCCAACCACAAGCCACCTTACACTGAACCCTGAACCTAAGAGTGTTTTTACAGCATAGCTTCTGTCCTTATTAATCTTTAACAAATCCTTCTTGGGAAAAGAAAAAGCAAGTACAAATGAACGCCTATTCTGTGTTCACGTATTTGGTATACTAGGGCAGCTGATTCACATTCACATTTGGCTGGTCTGGGTGCACTTGGTAAGGCGGGTAGAGTCCTAGATCCTCGTGTGCACTTACCATAAAGTCATAACAAACAGGCGTTAACACATGAGCTTATTTTCTACCCCAAGAAGAGTCAAAATCAGAATGCTTTTTCAACAAACGTGCATTTGTAGTCAAAAGTTAATATTCCCTCTGTCTAATTTTATTTTTAAAGCAAGAATAAATAGGTTATAGTAATACACTGTTTGTGAATGCCATCTGATTAATATGCTTGCTCCATCTTCAGAGGGGGCAAAGGGAGCCCCTTTTCCTGAGCCCTCTCAGGTCCCAAGCAGAGGACTCCTCAGAGCTATGCTGCTGAAGGGCTAAACTGGAAACCAGATTGTACAAGAGGTGGCAATGTGAGTTTTAGAATCAGTTTTAAAGCCTTCAAAAAAGTATAAGCCTGTGGAATACTTGCTACTTTATTATATTTATCTATATACTTTTAGATACTATGTTATCTATTCATAGTTCAGCAGGTATGCCATGCTCATCAGTTTCCAAATTATTTGCTGGCTTCCTGGCACACCTCTTAGTTATTTTTATCTGATATTTCAAATAAATTACAAAATGCCTTGAATTGCATGATTAGTCCATTATGTATTCTGTTTATTACAATTATATGAACTTTTGATTAACCTCCATAAGTTTCATGAATAAATTACCTGGATCAGGGGAAACTGCCAGTTAATGTTACAATGTTCCAGTGGGGAGTTTCCAAGAGATTAATCTGCCTTTTTTAGAGGCAGCTTTTTTCATCCCAGCTTCCTTTAAAAGGAATACATGCTGCTGCTGCTCAGTTGTGATGAAGAACGTGTGAATATATTTGCAACCCACTCAGAGTGAGTGGGTGCAAAATTTACTCACAGAATCACGTCTTTGGAAGATTATTTGTGCCCTTTTAAATATTGATGCCACAGTCACTCTAACACGATGAGGATAAATTGTGCTAATCATGGTGAGTCTCCCAAGCTGTGCTATATTACAATCCAGGGATTTATTTCCTGTATCTTCTGTGAGTGGTGTTGAACAATTTCTTGTTGAGAAATCTCAAAAACTTTTCTACCATCCACAATACAATTACCAGGAAGAAGACTCGTAAGACTAGATGGTTGCCAAAGACCTGGCTCATATATACACATTTCCCAGAGGTCTATTTCTTGCGTGGCAAGTTTCATTTAGGCAGATGGACTGGCACCGCCACTTTTATAAAGTGATCAAGAAAATAGAAGAAAAAATGGTGGGGATCTAGCCTTTGGGAACAGAGGAAGGTATTTGCTGGAGTCAGTAGAGAACGGGAAGACCGAGACAGCAACTTCCCTACCAAATTCATCACACTCAACACCTGCTGTGCGTTGTAGGATCAGGAAGAGACGAGAAGTGCGAGAGCTTTCTGCTGGTCTGTCGAGAACAAGTAATAAACCTTCAGAGATACCCTGTTGGTAAAAGAAAACTTGGTGGCACAGAGATTGGGCAGAGAAAGGAAGCACACTGGAGAAGGGTGCTGGTGGCCCTTTGATTAACTGTACAGGAGAAGACCTCTCAATATAGAAGAATGCCCTGAAATCAAAGTATTAATCATAATGACATAGGGTCTATCTGCAAGAGATGGGAAGCGCAGAGACATCCGCAGAGGCATCTCATTGCTGCCCTGTCCAGCTGGTGTTCAACAGCATCACGGCGATGAAACAGCTCAGAACAAGAAAGCTTGTGCAGTAGATCAGCATGAGGTGCCCAGGAAAGCAAAAGGAGGTTTGGGGGACCCTGGGAGAGCACCGGTGAGACAGAAAGGGTGCCAGACGAGCCATCAGAGCCCACTGGGTGGGGAGCGCTGGCCTGGCTGCAGTGGTGTGCTGCCGTTCCAAATGGATGTTGATATAGCAAATATAGAATATTTCATCCTTGCATTAGCTAATCTTTAGACTGCTCTTAGAAGACAAAATTTGTTAAGTATTTCTTAAACAACCAAATACACAAGGTCCTGTAAGGTCAGAATAGTCCGTGGGTTCAGTTCAATTTTGATGGAAAACTACTGGGAATGATCATCTAATGAGCCTGGGCTATAAATATTGTTATTAACATACCGATGATATCTTTTTCTATGCTGCTTTTTCGTAGGAGATAGACAGAGATGGTGCCAACTGCTCTCAATAGCTGGCAGAAACAGAGAGCTGGATGAAAACCAGCTGGTTGCAGCTCAGACTGGAAAGATAGACGGCATTCAGGAGAAGTATTTTAAGAATGAAATATTGCACCAAACTATTCCTGAAATGTTTTTACATTAGACTCAAATTTCTGTGGGATTCACAGATCTATTTGGGGTCAGCTTTCCAGAGAAAAAGGTAACACTGAGATCATACATGTTTTCCCTTGTGGATGACTATACTCAGAAGAATTGTATTTCCTTTTCTGTGATCTGTAATCACAGAAGTCCCAGGATGTCTACAGTAGAGGAAAAAGTGCTAGAGCCAAGCACCACCATGACATCACTCTTCTCAGTGAATACGAGGGTGCAAGATGACTGAAGGCAAGTGAGAGCCAGGAGACTCAAATGATAATAAAAGAGCAGGGACCAAAGTTGAAAGCATTATTCTAATGATCAACAATGTATCAGTTCAGATGCTAGAAAGCAAACAAAAGAGATAAGGAAAGGAAAATTTTTAGGTGTTGCAAGAATAACATTTTTAAAGTAAATCCTGGAGGACAGATGGTAAGGTTGTAAAAGATGTGTTTTCTATGAGCTAAAGTCAGGAGCGTTAAAAGTGTAAAGAGGCATGAATTTAAGTAAGAGAGCTATTTATTATAAAAACTAACAACGCATGCAGTTGGAGTTCACTGGTATTTCTTTAGAGCAACCTTGGCAAATAATGTAAGAAATACATAGGGTACCATGAGCCCTTTGGTGTAATTTCCTTCTGTTTCCCAGAAACAATAAAATAATATACAGGAGTTCTTTTGCTTTCCTCAGCGCAGTGACATTTCACAAAAGGTAAAGCAATGCTGCACCTACTGACTTCCCTTGTCTATTTACAAGAGGAAATGTCATCAAGCATTCAAAATGTCACTACCTGCTGGGATGACGTCACGGAAATGTTCCTTCCCCTTCAGATGCTTCAGATCTTCGGAGCAATAAACCGTAACCTACTTAAGGAGATCCTGGTTTGGTAGGCAAATGGCACTGTGCTTAATACCTACAAAATGAATCGCGGAGCAAATACATTTGCCAGGACTGAAGACATTTTCCAAGGAGCACAGACAAATGTTCACTAACATTGTCTGCCTCTTAAGCCAATTATTGCTGCAATACAGACAAAGAGGTGCTGTGTCTGCTACTTAAGCCATCTTGTTACAGTCCTTTAAAAGTGTCATGTACACAGAGAAGCATATTTGTAATCTTTATACTAAGTACACTTCACCTTAATTGCATCACCTCATGAAATTATATAAACAAGACTTTGTATTTGTGCTAGAGATTTTCTCAAGCTGTAGAACTGGGAGTTGCTTATGAATTTCATAGGGTACAGTTAGTGGGTTTAGGATCCACAGTTTTGGTTTATTTATTATTTGGTGCAAAATAGACACAATTCACAAAATCTGAGATTCCTTTCTGTCATTAAATTTCTCCTGAATTCGTATCTTGCTGTTTATTTCTTGCCTGCACTCAGACTTTTTCCTGATTCCCAACAAAACATATATCTTAAAACTAAATAGCTCTCAGAAAGAAACAATTTGATATGTATTGCCCACTTACTTTATTATCAAATATTCCAATAAACATATATATGGCAACAAAAGGACCTTAAACAAAAAACAGCATTATTTTCCTTTTCCATTTCAGTTTGTTTTATCCAAGAGAGACGTACACTGGTTCTTGTAGCCTAAGGACTTGCACGCATAGGCATAAAACTCAAAGTCAATCCTAAACTGAATCTATAGTAAGAACTTAAAAAAATAGAGTTACAGGGTTTTTTTGGTTTTGTGGTCTGTTTGTTGGGGTTTTTTTAAAACAATTGTTCAGTTCCTGATTAAATTATAATTATAACTTAAATAAACAAACAGAGCACAAAGGTGGTTCTCCTTATCATTCTAACTCGCTATTGCTGATCTTACCACCATTATTACGGCAGTAAGCCCCAGAGGCCTTTTGAATACTGAAGACCTACTATGCAAAACCAGATGATATACAGCAGTTTGAGATTTTTAACCCCCCAAATAAAGTATGCGCTGAGTTTCTCAGTCCTACCCCCAAGATGGAAGTTTGGGGTATGTTTATGCAAATTCTCTGTTGAAAACACTGGTTTCCATTAGCTTGCAAAAGAAAAAAGGTGACTGAAGGACAATTAGTTTCTGCTCAGATTTAACCTGAGCATCTGGACACTTACCCAAGGTCATTCAGTAAGTCAGTGGCAGGACTGACTGCAGACTTTCCTCCTCTTTCTGTGTTTTCAACATCAGAGAGAGTTCCTTAACTTTCTCAGATTTCCGTAGAGATTTCCAGACCAGCAAAATTCACTAGAGTTCAGATGAGTTGAGAGCCAGTGCACAGCTCATCTGAATCTCCTAAGTTTCTGAAGATTTCCTATCACAGGATTACAAATTTATTTTTAGTAGCTGTCCAACTTCTAATGCGAGCCATAAACCTCAAGTCAAACCAAGTCTATAAAGTTATCAGATAAAGCTCAGATTCTCAGACTTCTAAATGACTCCATTAGCATCAATGAGTGGGATGCATTTTGTGGAGATACGGTTATACACAGTTTAAAATTCATCTGAATATTCCAAAGTTAAATGAAAGAGCTGTTCCCTGGAGATTAACTGAGGAACCATATTCCTTTTACTTGCTTCAGCTATATCTTTACCAATTTTTTTGAACATTTTTGCCTCTCGTGCTATTTATAGCGAACACTTATTAGTCTCCCTGTTCAAACTAATATGAGATTGCAAACGCCCTAGTCCCAGTAATGCTGAAACAGCATCCTATTTGTGATATTAAAATAAAAAGACTGCATCTACACAGTTAGTGCAAACAGCAGAGTGGAGCAGTGTGGAAAACTAAGAAAAAAACCAAAGAAGAAAACAAAGTAAAGACAAACTCAACACTCTCAAAACCTTCTTATAATAGGATTTAAGATTATTCAAACTATTATAATGGTCTTTTCAATGACTTCCATGGAACTGAAATACTTTCTATTACAGCAAATACAGTATATATGAGCTATCTTCTTGCAAAAATTAATTAATGAAAAAAAAGATTAAATATGGAAAAAGATCCACATGTTAAGGTCAACTTTTAGACTACAAATAAATGACCTGGGGATTTTGTACATATGAAAGATTTATTATTGCACTAGCTTTCAGGTTAGTTTTCATTTAAAGAAGAGTTCAAGAAAACTGGACAAAATATCTTTTCCAGCTTTCAAATATTTATTTCTTAGTTTAGAAAGTCTATATTTATTCATCTTGAACTAAACCGATTAGGAAAAAAGTGAACTATTACCACTTGCACAGGTCCAGCTAAAAAGCTTTCAAATCCAAACCAAAGACACATCTTCTGAAAGTTTCCAAATCATTCAGTGTAAAATAAAAGTACTGTTGGCCTTAGTAATTAAGGAAATCATTACAGCTATGTCTATCTTATGGTACCTGGGAAAAACGCACTCTGGTCGTCGTAACCTGGATGAACGCCAGTTTCTCTCAGGAAAAGATCCAAGTATACATCCCCCTGTCCCACCATTTCCATAGAGAGAGTTGCTCAAAAACTTACCACGTCCTCCAGTCTGAGCAGTTAGCAGGCCAGATACACAGGGTGTATTGGAAGGTCATCTGTCCTGAAATACAGCCCTAATCAGAAAGAATTGAGAATACATAATTAAAAATTCATGGTATTAAACAAATACTTATGTTTCAGCGACCTTATTTTCTCCTGGATAATTGCTTTTACATTTGCTTGTAGTTTGACATTATTGAACGAACATTTGATAAAAAGATATTTAGCCTTCCATTGCAACTATCAAAAGAAATCAGCTGGGTGGAAACAACCGAGCCATAACCGATTCTCAATCGCTCTGTCTCTAGTAGGACTTAGCAGTACATGAGCTATCGGAGAGGAGGAGTGATATTCTGGAAGTACTGCCTCACGAATCGTACTTATTTAGAATACGCAACTTGGCAAATAGATGGTTTAAATCTCCTCGATTGACATCCTCTTCAGGTGCACAGGTCTCCCACGTGCAATTAGCTAGACTTAGATTTGGCACTGCTTCATGGTTTCTTAGGCAGGGTGCTCTGGTTTTGGTTCTTCCCTGAAAGACAAACCCCAAGCAGGATGTTCAATTTTTCAGCCACCTAAACATCGACTTTAAAGAGCTCTTTCTGACATCCTGCTTTTGCCTTCACTTTCTCCCCTGTTGCTACTTTATCACACCGACTAGGCTGTACACGAAGCGCCTGAGGGATGGCAGCGAAGCTACAAAACAAACAAATGGCCTCCACATCCAGCCGCATCCTGCCTGCTAGAGCGCGGTACGGCTCGGGGATGGTTTTAAAAGCACTGAAAGAGTAACATCATTTTATCTCCACACTCTTCTTTTCCTTTTTGGGACTGGGGGAGAACAACCCGCATACACCCAGGTACACCAGCCCTGTGATACAAAGTTCTGCAAGTGTGAACCGAGCAAGAATTAGTAAATTTTCAAGATCATCCAAAGGGAGGAATCTATGTAATAAGTTAACCTCCCAGGCACAGACAAAAAAATTGCTGATCTTAAGCACCTCCCATTTAATAATCTTAAAGCTCATTACAAATGGTAATAAGCCCTGCCTCATCCTGGATAGGAATATTAATAATATTTTTCTGGTCTTAAAAATGGTATAAATGAACAGCATAGCCAGCAGGCTGATTTTCATAACGTGCCTGTTCATTCATTCATATAGTTTGTGGGTATAATTACAACAACTGTGTGTTTCTGTTGGCCTGTTATATGCATAAGTAGCTATTTGCATCTGCAAATATCTCATTTACGCGTATGGTCACTGTTATGTCTATGTGCATAAATTAGGTATGCAATTGCACACATCGTAATGTTCATATATTTATAAGAAAAAACGTCCGTGAGCTAAGCCATACATCCTGCTATGTCAACTTTGTGGCAGAACTGGGAATACAACACAAATTGTCGGACTCCCAAGCCTGCAATTTAATCACAGAGCCTCACATACTAGAAGAGGAATGAGAGACGTAAGCAAGATGAAGGAAACAGTCCAGTCCCATCAGCTCAGTAAGGATAACGGTGATCCACCTCAGAGTCCTTTTTGACTTCATTAAATTGTAACGATTAACGGACAAGCCCTGTTCTTCCAGAGAACAGATCACCCTAACTACTGATGTCTTGTGAAATAATCCTGTGGGTCTAGCAGAATAGCAGAGATTCAGCACCAATCTTTGCAAAGATGGACCAACATGCCCCTTTTTTATTCAGTTTTCTAATTTGCAATCAATTAAATTGGAGGATTTTAAGCTACTGGACACCTTCCAAACACTTGCCCTCCCCGGCTACTCAGATTTGTACTTCAGCCTTCTAGGAAAGATACAATAAGCCACAAATTATATTTGTGTTGAAGAAAACAACTGATTTAATTTCTCAAGCTATCCAAAGTAACAATTCCTGTAGAGCCGTAACAGAAAGCGCATGGCTATAGGGTAAAAGGAAGTAGCAAAGTGAGAAAAAGCAGGAGCTTGTCTGGAGAAACTAGATTGTGTTTACTGAGAAGGACTACCAGTCCGTGAACTCATATTAAACCTAATTTGAAACATCTGAGCACACACACACAAAAAAAAACAATGGAGGGTGAAGAAAAGGAAGAAACCCCAACAATTCTGTTTTCTCTGGGGCATCAGGAGGCACACGTGAGAGCAGAAGGGCAACAGGATCCACAAGTCTTTGGAAGAGGCCTGGATATAAACAGCCCAGATTCAGCTCTCGGTTCAGAAAAAGGTTTTCTTCCTGGGTGACTTTTGGCAAGTCACAGCAGAATTGAAATAGTGCTTTGGCTTTGAGAGCAGGACTTGATGGCAGGAGCTGAAGTCCAAATTTGCAACATAAAACCTTCCTCCTCAATAAATATACTTCACCATCTAGATTCCTAAACTGAGTAGGTACCTCTCTTTTCATATAAAATTCATTACTATTATTCTATTTACCGAGAATGTGACAAGTTACTTCAGTTTAAAGCAGGTAATCATATACATCACAGTTGCAGTATCTTTGCATGTAATTGGATTAAGCTTTCTTGAAACGAAGTCCCTCGAAGGTTCCCCAAGTGGTAGATGTTTAGGTATTGGGTTATACACAAAAGGCAGCAGATGTAACACCTGTACCCCCCTCAAAGACGACCTCTAATCTCATTTTTTCCAGTTTAGTAGGAGTTAGAACAAGTGGATGGTCTGGTTCAGCTGAAAATGGAGGTTCTCTTCCCTTGAGTACAATATTCCTGGCAGCAAAGGAGAATAGCAAGAAGGGTCATAACTACAGGTAACACTGGGTTATTTGGACAGAAAGAGATGTTCTTAAATTCTGCCTGTTCGTTCCCAGCGTAGTTTTATGTTTTTATGTTGAACTGTCATTGGAAAAAGAAAGGAAATAATCCAGAGTGCAGGGACCAGAACTCAAAAAACTTATTTCACCTCTCTGGAGGTGGAAGCAAGTGGCATATTACTGGTCCAAGGTCTTTCTCTTTCAGTGCAGCAGCACTTTGTTATCGAGTTAAAACCCACGGCAGCCTTTGCCGCACCAGGCCGGTTACAGAATACACCTGCGAACAGCGCTGCTGTCACTGATGGTTACAATTACCCACTAGAACAGGATCGCTTTTAATACCTGGAACAGATAGCAGGCGTGTCAGTACCTGTACATCTCAAGAGTGTGTGTGTTTCATGTCCTCTTACCCCCCACGGCAATCCTTCCTGCTTTTTGCCGTGCTGTCATTTGCTATGAACTGGTGGGATCTGGGAGCCTCATTCTGCTTGGAATAAATTCCAGCTGCCAAAATACTATTCCAGGTCGAATTTTGACTGCATTGTTGCCAACAAGGAGCTGCTTATTCCTCTCTTTCATATATTATCTCTCTATGAAGCATCCTTTCTGACAGCAGTTAGGGACACTAAAGTTGGCCTTTGCCCATGGACACTCCCTAGATGACCTATATCAAATAAATCAGACACCCTTTTGTCTGAGCGTATGAGCAAGTAGGTGACCCTATTTGAAAATATTCATTAAATGGTTTCATCATTTTTTATATTACTTTAAAGTCATTAACATATTGGGTCAAATTATGATCTCAGTTACAGAGGAGTAAAACTGAGGTAATTATACGGGCGCAGAGTATGATCAAAATCTGGTGCAAAATAATTAGAACATTTCAGTTGCTCTTGGTGAAACTTCATTAGTGGAATAACATAAATTAATAAAGACCACCAAAATGGATGATGTCAGAAAATTCACTGAAAATGAAGTCTCAGGTTGCACTGTTCACAGGATACATATCAAGTAAAGCAGACAAACGAAGCCCCGAGGTCCTGGTAATCAGTGTTAGAGCTACTTACGATCTTCACCCTTTTGGTAGGAACACGACTAATCCACTTGATAAACTGAGCATCAATGACCTTCGTTAAAAATTCATTGAAACCTCACTGAGTAAATGATAACTATTAACCTTAAAGTATGTGGACATATAATTATCCAGACGGGATTCTCTGCATACCTATTACAGGGGCACAACCTGTCTCCCCCAGCCCCCCGCTACATACTCACATTAGCGAGCGTTTACTCTAAACACAATTACAGACACAAATACATTAAACAAACTTTTCACTGTTGAAAAAAATCAATATGCTAGGACATAGGAAACATCAGAATTAAAATTGCACACAAACATACACCTCTCTCTAATAAAACGTGCATGTGGTTTCAGGTTCAGGCTTCACTTACGTTCCCCTACAGGCACCCTCTCCTTCAGCACAGAGGATGGGTGGCACACACATAAAGAGCAGCTCTTCCATTTTCTTGCTTTCTATTCAGTATTGTTTGTGATACCCTGCATTACCACAGATATGAGGATAGTAAAATTAAGTCCTGATTTCTGTAGTATTTGACTGCTTCATCAAGATAAATGTGTGCACTTCTTCCAACAGGTTTTGATAACGCTATGAGAGAACTGGAATTTCTGTCCTGTAGAAAGTCTGTATACCTGGATTTTTTTTTTTTTCCCCAAAAGGTGGTCAAGCTTTGACAGTCTCAACACAGGCAAATGGTGGGAGAAAGGAAATACAGAAACAGAGAATGCAATCCTTTAAACGTGTCTGGATAACGCCTCAGTTTCAGAGGAACCAGGTGATGCACCCTACTCTCACACAAACGCTTCAGAGACTTCAACAGCTGGACCGTTTTCCCGGCTTCTGAAAGAGCTTGAGGTGGTAGCCGTTAGCTCCAGAAGCCTTCTTACCTACCCCAGGGTAATATGAAGGGATTTCTTTGTTTGTTTTTAAATAACCTGAAGTGCAGACAGGGGGGACCCAGCGGTGGCTCATTTTGGTGACAGCCTGCCTGGCAGGAAGCCAAGCCCCAGGCTCTGTGCCGGATGTGGCATCAGGGAGCTCAGGAGACCACTGTGGTTGCGTCTTGGATGAGATCTATCTTGGCCGGCAGAAGACCAGGCAGGCCTCACTTCCAATGTCAGCTTTCACGTCAACACATTCCCATCAAAAACCTGTGGATATTGAACAGGGTGTCTTCATTAAACCAAATGGCACCTGGATAACAACTCAGACACTGGCTTTAATCACTACAGTCACTTTAAAAACAAGGAGCCACTGGATGAAGAGATTAAGGTAAAAATACTAATTCATCACGGGTGCCCAAAATAAGTGAACTAGAATCCCTTCTTCCAGCATGAGTTATCACTTGATATCCGCAAGTGGTAAGCACAGCTCTCCTGGACACCAGCTGCAGTAGTGAAAGCTCAGCAGTCTTCCCACACAGGTATCAGGTATTCAAGGCAAGGAAAAAACCTTTGTGTGCGTGTCTGGCTTAGCATTTCCCAGGGAATCTGTGACAGATGAAAGGATGGCATCTAATTTCCCCAGCTGTTCTTGACAACACAGTAACAACAAAATAATTCAACTTTTTAAGGCAAAACAAATAACATAAATATAGTTCATAGTTAACAGAAATGACTGCCATTCCCTACTAAGATTAAAACCCCCCCCCCCGCTCCTTTTCAGGTCAAACCTTTATTTCCCTACCTCTTCAGCTTGTTCCCCACCCAAAATAAAAATAAGCTTATTCAACTCATAAAAAATACACCCGCAATATTTTTAAAGGTGGTATTTTTCAGCCCTTAAAATGGTTTAAAACAAACGTTCAAACAACGTGCATTTCAAATATGTCTGGTCAGCCACTTGGATGTGTGAAATGACACTTTTTTTTGTCTTACAATCATCATAAAATTTTTCAAGAGTGACCTCACGTACTTCAATCACTGCAAAGTGTATTGTTTGCAAAGCATCTCTGCATTTCCTACCTTGCTGGTTTGACTGAGTGATCTCAGTAATTTTTCAGCATACTGGTTTTCAGCCAAAATGATTAAAATCTTGATAACTTATAAATGACTTAAAACAAGACCTACTATGAAAATGATCACCAGTACTGATCAGTACTGGTCTTTATTGCTGTTGGTCCAAACTACTATAAAGCCAACCTCCAGACAGTTTTTTTTACTGTATTAGTGGTTAAGCACAAGCATTCTCCCCCAGCCCAAATTAGAACAAGGCGTAACTGGAATTTCAGTAAACATGAACTTTAAGACATCGTTACGGTTAAAAGACAGGATGTGACATTTCACTTGTGTAGAAGAAACTTTAGTTCTTTGATTACCAGTGCCAATTCATCCATGTGTTTTTGCATCATGCAGATATTGCCAATTTGGATAAACTTTTTTTTTTTTTAAAGTTAAAGGGATAAAAAAGTATTATGCAGAATGCTCATAGTATTGCATCAATCAATGCCACAGTTTTCTGCTCAGAGGCACACAAGACAGAAAAAACCCTTACCTTCATTTTGGCTTTACACTGCACTTTTTTTGCATTTTTATGTAAATCACTATCCAAAACCAATTCGTCATCTCTCTGGAACAAACCTATCATGAACCTACAAGAGAAATGCATTTTCAGTTGTGAGGAAAAAAAAAAAAAGTACTAAAGGCTGTAAAGAGCTCTCTGCTTTATGCTACTATCTGCCCTTCAAAGCTAATACACATTGAGGCAAGTAATAGAGTTCTGAGGGGGGAAAGTAATACAGCCCTAAGCAAGGATACTGTTGAACTTGATTTTTGCCAGAAGTAGTGGGTGGCAATGTAATTTTGTTGGTGTTCCCTATCTTCTCATAATCCTGCGGTAGCACATTTTTCTCACCTATCACGGTATTAGGCCTAACCCTAATGTAAGAATTTTTAGATTTTAAAAATCATGTCTTTGGAGCATATGGCAGAATTGCTTTGTGACAAATTGTTTACTTTTCTTTTTGAATCAGGAAAAAAAGTGGAGGGAGGGAACACCAACATCCTCAGTCAAAAAGAAAGTTTGCTGCAAAAGTCAAATTTGATTCATCAAGAGTACAATTTCTCTTTTCTTCCTTCAGAGAATGTGTTTAGCTATCTACATGAGACCACCGGACAGAGCTGCTTCTTTATTTTTAATCCTGAAATTTAGAGTATGTTAAGTTATGCTTGGAAATGACAAGACCTAGTTCTTTTGGGAAATGGCTTGAGTTAGAAGTAAGGAAAGGCAGACTACAGAATGAGGCTTTATACAGAAGTCTTTCAAACTCAAGGTATCCCAAAGTGCTTTCAGAAAGACATTGCTACATCAATCATATAAATCCAGAGAACCTTTCAGAGATGGCAACATGAGGTCAACAACTGCTCACAACTCAGTTCAAAGTGCAAAAAGGTTTATATAGGTTGCTAAAACCTAGAGATGGCACGGTATAAAAAATATGATTTTGAATTGCTTGGACATGTTAGCTAGAGTGCTCATGTATGTAACTCAGAACTGAACTATCAGCTTAAAATTAGGTCCTTGGGGGATTGTTGGTTTACATTTTCTTATTCTTATGCTCACTACAGTACCCGACTGCTTTTAAGAAACCTCCTTCTCTCCAAGCCTCCAATCCAACAGTTTTTCTCAAGAAGTCGTTAACATCAAATCATTTCAAATGGTTTTGCAGGGAGAAAGTGTAGATTCAGAATAGGATCAGAAATGTCAAACTTCCAGCCCCAGGTTCCATTGCCTGTGGCTTTCAACCTCAACAATGTCATCAAGGTTTATCAACATCATACACAGGCTATGTAAAAACAGATTCCTAGGTTTCATGTTAGTGTTTCCTGTTTTAATGTGATTTNTTTTTTTTTTTTTTTTTTTTAAGAACAAACATTAAATGAGAGCAATACTAATTCACACATATCTATTGTTTGCAATTAACATGCATAAAAGATGACTGTAATGCTAGTTATACTACTTTATGCACATTAAGTGAAATGCCCCATAATCCCAAGAACATTACTTTTTTTTTTTTTTTCCTTTTAACGGTTTTACTCAAATAGGTGACAAATATATAAACAACAAAATGCATCTGAAAATGCCAAGTATTCTGAAAATCTGTTCTGATAATATCAAAAATAATGAATGCATTCATAAGCAGAGGGACCTACTTTAGAATGATTAGATGAGATAAGCGCTATTTGCTGAGGGTTTTAGACTGCTCAGAATTAATACTTTACACAAATATGGGGATGATCCCCCATCTCTCAGTAGCAAACCAAGGAGGGAATCATGACACTTGTTCCATTGATTTCCCGCTAACTTTTGGAGAGAGGGAGGAAAAAACAAAACACTCTAGCAGCAAGTAGCTTTCTTGGAAAAAAGTTGAGATAGGTCAAAATCCAGATCTACAAAGCACTTAGGTAACTTTCATGTCTAAAACAACAAATCTGGGCACCAAATTCTGACAGCACTTTGTAGAAACCCTGCTAATAATTTCTTCTATGTTTGTGTCTACCGGTAAGTTAATAAAGACTATGAAATTCAATATGCAGCAATGACTTCAACACTCAAAGAGATAATATTGTCAAGATAGTCAAGAACACATTCAAAAAACACCCCAAAACATTTCTGTAAAGCAGAGGAGACATTTTCCATTTTTTGTATAAGTGAAGAGGAAAAAAATCTGTTGTAAACCATCCTCATCTTGCGTCCTGTTTCCCCAAATCCAGGAAGATACCATTCCTACTGACAAGGCTGGGATGAAGCCAGCCTTTATCCATCCTGAGGAAGGTATACCACTGTTCAAGAGAGGAACGTGACATTTGTAGGGCTAGAGATCGAGAGTGGGAGGTACATCAGCCTCCAGATTTAGATCGCTTTCTTAAAAAATGATGAAAGCTTGAGTTTCCTCAGGTAGACATTGTCCAGGGTTCTCTTCTTTCTGAATTAATTTGCTAACTAGGAATCACTTTTTACAAAAAATGGGCCAAAGCACCTCCAAGGCTATGAAATTTGTGCTATTTCCTTAGAAAAGGCACTTGAAGTTCTGTACCACATTCCCATTCTCTCAATATGCGAGAACCCCTATTTTCCTTTTTAATTCCAGCCCAAGTAAGTTGGCAGACTTATGAAAGTCTCAATTTTTGTTCCAAGCAGCAAGCAGAGCAGGGCAGCTTATGAATCTATGTATATGTGTACTTGTGCACATATGCATCATTAGTAGAACATAAAATGAACTGCAAAGAACCAAAGGAGGGTTCATTGGCATAGACATGACTGCATACCATCGTTACACTTCAAATGTAAATACACAACCTACTAATATACTGCAGTTTTGTAAAAACCAGTTTTGTCCTTTTTCAGTAGAATTGATAAAATTATTCTGATCTCTATGAATATTCAAAATACATAATGAATATATTACCTTTGCTTTCTTAACTATTTCTACCTTGCATTGGATTTTTAATTTCTTTTTATATATATACATATGCAACTTTATGCATATGATTTTTTTTCTTTTCATCATCTATATAATATAACCCTATTTATCTTTTCCCACTGAAAGGGTTAAACTTGTTGCTCTTACCTAAGACCACAGCGTGCAGTGTTTACGAGAGCTACTTTCTACTATGAAACTAAGGCTGAGAAAATTACTTCTATTCAACGCTTCTGCTTTAAAAAGGATAATGATTTCATCTGGTTAGAGCTGTCTGTACCTACTTAGTTTATTGCAGGGAGGAAATTGCCTGGTCACTCATGATAAGATAATTTGTTGCCTTGGAAATTAAATTATCCACCCCAGTTTACCTTGAGGAGGAATACTGTATAATACCTATTTGTTCCATTACACCCTTTAAATCAGAAATACGCTTTACTCTACAAATATGTTCCATGTAATCAGAGACATTAAGACAAGTTAAAATAGCCCCTGACTGCAACTTAATTAGCCTCCAAAGCTGTCAATTGTGTAAGACTTGAATCCAGTGGAACTCAAAGGATACTGAATAAATAATTTCTTTTAAAGAATAAAACTAAGCCTGAAATACATTTTAAAGTTAGCTTTTTCTTTTTTTTTTTTTTTTAGTATTCTCAGGGAATTTACCACAGAAAGCCATCTT
>WAAD01018037.1:0-11301 GCA_013389945.1 Fregata magnificens | reverse complement strand
GTCCTTCCGACCACCTGCCCCCCAACAGCCAGCCTCTGACGCTTCAGGGGAAAATTCAAGAACCCTCACAGTGCACAGTTAAAAGGTGTGCTGTCCATTAAAAAAATAATATTCCTAGCTACTATCATTGTCTTTTGCCCTGAAGCACGAGAATTTATATCATTTCTAGATCCCTGATTATTTTTAAAACCCTAGTAACTCTGGCTGTTGTTATAATCTATACAAACATCCATTTCCTTTTCTAATCCGACTAAGCTCTTGACTCCAATAATATATTGTGGCAATGACTTCTGTTAGCTTATTGTTGGCTGAAAAAATAATTCCTTCTGTCGATTTTAGATTTGCTGTCTTTCAATTTCTCTGAATACTGCCTTCCTCCAATATTATGTCAGAAGCTAAGTAGAAAGCCTGCACTAGCTTCTCTATAAACTCATTTTTACACACCGTCTTTTTTACTCGGTTATTTTTCATGTCCCATCTTGTTCATCTCTATTCTGAAGTAAACTGCTCCTGTCTTTTCAATCTTACTTCATATGGTAGTTTTTCCACTTCTCTAAGCATTCTTATTGCTAATCTCTGAACCCCTCCTATTTTCCTTATAGTCTTTTTTGAAATAAAATAAACAGAGCTGAAAGCTGTGTTCCAGAGGCAGCCTAGTTTACAAATAGTGTTATAATACCATCAATATTAATTTACTAAAAATCCTAACCCTAGATTTCTTTTCTTTGTTAACCATTACTGCTGACTGACGAGAAAGGTTTGCAGTTGTTTGGGTTTCTGATCTGGAAGTCACAACTACGGTGCATTTAATCCCAGGTGTAGTATAGTAACATTCATGGAATATATTTCCTAATACCTGCTGAACTTACTGAATATGGTGGATTTTTTTTACCCTTCGTACTTTATAGCCTGAGAGCAACTGCACGCACGGAACGTGGAACAACAGTGTTTTCCGTTCGCTCTTGGAAGTCTGTGATGCCTCAGGCACTTTCCAAGCAACGTTTCAAATAAAGAGAGCTGACTGTTCTCCTGGAGTAAAATCAGGTCCCCAGAGAGCATCCAAGTCCCTCTTTTGACAGTAGGCAGTAAAATTTACCGGTATTGACCATTTTCACGTGATAACTCATAACTGTTGTCGCCTTCTTTTTGTACGGTAGCAATTCAGACTGAATGCTGCAAATGTGATGGAAATTGTGCCTGAAGCACAACCTCTCACCAGAATGCTGTACGTTGTCATTACATCTTATAGGAGATCTTCTACTCATTTCTGTGTTCATGAGTTCCGTTTATTCTTCATAAACCAACCATGTTACATTGCTTTCCAGGTTATGGAAGGCAATTTTCCATTAAGGTACTTTGCCTTAACACCAGAAGGAGACTTCTGTACCTTCTCTGGAAACGATTTGTTACTGAGGACAAACATCTTATCCGTGGGATCAAGTAAAACGTTTTCCTGACCCTCAGAACTAAAAATATTCAAGTCTTGTTACGTGTTGGTGGCAGACTGCTTGAAACCAGGCTTAACCATTTAATCAAAGGGATTTAGAAAACAAAGCAGGCACTAGTAGAGTTCATTTTTAGTACAACGATTCAAAAGTAGTCACCTTGTGATCATTAATTCTGAAAAAAAAACCCTAGGTTGGCAGTCCTTTTTCTTCTTATTCCTCTTTGAACTTCTTGCTGTTGTATCACGCCATTTAATGTAATTCTCTATGATGAATTGCAGATCCCTTCAGAGCAATCCTGTGCAGAGCTTGGTGCCTGCCTACTGCATGTCAGGGTCATACACAGGGATGGGGGGATGCAGGTGACTAAAGGAGATTGCTTCGTGGAAGCAGATTATTCATTCTCTGAATTTCTACCTCTGATGTATGGAGGAAAACCCAAGCCTGTGTAGGCTGACTTGTTAGAGCTGAAGCAGGAGTAGATAGAGTCTGTGACCAAGTAGGAATGATGATGAGTAACAGATTTGTCATTAGAGGGGTAAATTTGAAACTGTTATATTCTTAGGGGGGTGAAAACACTTGTATTTCTCTTTTATAAAAGAAGGTGAGAGAAAGAGGGGCAACAACTATTTTTCTCCAACATTCTTTGGAAACTTATTCACCTACAGACATAAAACTGTACGTCTAAATCATCTTTGAAGTCCCTCTTGTTTCTCTCACGTTTGAAAGCTCCAAGTCCCTCCAAGGACAGCCTTACTACCCTCCTCAAGAGAGGAGGGGGGGAGGAGAGCCACATTTGACTCATGTTGGTCCCCTGAGTCATCCAAGTGACACGGTAGATGTCCTGAGATTGCCACTCTCCTTTGATCCAGGTGTGGGGCAGCACAATCCAGGCAGGGGAGTGGAAGGTAGTTCCCTAATAATTTTTTTCACTTATAACAGCCTTGTCTATATGCAGCTTCTAAGGAGATGATTCCTATTCTAACATGATCCTAAATACAACATAACTTGAAAACAAAGAACAGAATTGCAGCCTACCAGTTTTTTTGAATGGAAATCAGAAATCTAAATTATAATCTACATGTCAGTTTTGCATTAGGATTAGATTAACATTGCCCAAGTACTTCACACTAGATTCTTCCAATAGCTAGGGCAATGTTAGAGCTATTGTGTGGCATTCAAATATTTCAAACAATTTTAAAATAAGCTAAATGAATTAATCTCCACCTCGGTTTCATCTATGGCTAACAGTAAAACTCTTTGCTAGGAAAAAATATTTGTTTCCTGATAAAAATTGTACAGACCATTGGTATGCAGGGTTTTGGTTTTTTTGTTTTGGTAAGATTATCAATGACACAGGGATCCTATTTTATTCCAGCTCAGACCATGGCAACTCTCTGACTTTATGACTGGAAAAAGCTTAAATTTGGCTGTACTTTATGTCTATAACTGCTTTCTATTTTTTCTTTTCCCTTCCAGAAACAGAGAGCCTGTAATATAATAATTGTTATTTTTCCTGATAGGCAGTTTTTACATAAAAGCCCTCAAGAAAGCATAAAATTCTTCATCTCCTTTTCCTACTGAAAATTACTGAGTAATTTTTACCCAAGTATGTCTGAGCTGGTTCTGAATACTTATGGCCCTGTGGCTCGTCTGTCAGAGGCTTGATCCGGCTGCCATAGACCAGAATGGAAGTCCCACCTCTCACAGTGAATATACTTCTTTCATAAGCAATTTTGGGATGCTCATGACATGAAGTCGGAGAAAAGCATCAAGCTCTGCCTTCCGAGTCAGTCAGTCACTCATTAAAGTCACTTTTCAACACAGGGCTTCTGGCAGAAACTTTGCCCCTCTCCTTTGTGGCTATTTCACTTCACTTGGGGATTTCTTTTTTCCCCTTGTCTTTCACTTTTTCTTATTCCTGAGGAGGTGGCTTATTCTCACCCAATTCTTTTTGCTGTGAAGCACTCAAAAAGAGAGAAAATGCTATTGAGGTGTTGCTAAATCTGTAAAAGCTTCAGTATGGTGCTTAATAGCAGTAGAAAATATTAAGCGCTATCTGATGCGCAAAAGTTCTGTGTCAAGGTAAATCACAGGAAACCTCATGAAAAAGAGGGTACTTTTCCATACCTTTGTATGTTGTGCATTTGACATCATTTTTAAGAAATCTAGAAAAACTTCTGGTGATACCCATTTTCATTTAAAAAGGTGAAAATACATGTTCCAGGTAACAAATATACCTATGTATCAACTTCACATTCATTCTACTGCACATTACATATAGGACTACTGGGTTTTTCTCCCCACTATGCTTTTTCTTCACATTTATATACAGGACTGTTGTGGTTTAACCCCAGCTGGCAGCTAAGCCCCACACAGCCGCTCACTCACTCCCCCCACAATGGGATGGGGGAGAGAATCGGAAGGGTTAAAGCGAGAGATAAAGACAGTTTAATAGGTAAAGCAAAAGCTGCGCACGCAAGCAAAGCAAAACAAGGAATTCACTCACTGCTTCCCATCAGCAGGCAGGTGCTCAGCCATCCCCAGGAAAGCAGGGCTCCATCACGCCTAACGGTTACTTGGGAAGACAAACACCATCACTCTGAACGTCCCCCCCTTCCTCCTTCTTCCCCCAGCTTTATATGCTGAGTGTGACGCCATATGGTATGGAATATCCCTTTGGTCAGTTGGGGTCAGCTGTCCTGGCCGTCCCCCCTCCCAACTCCTTGTGCCCCCCCAGCCTGCTCGCTGGCGGGGTGGTGCAAGAAGCAGAAAAGGCCTTGACTCTGGGTAAGCGCTGCTCAGCAGCACCAAAAACATCCCTGTGTTATCAACACTGTTTTCAGCACAAATCCAAACCATAGCCCCATACTAGCTACTATGAAGAAAATTAACTCTATCCCAGCCAAAACCAGCACAAGCATCTGGCTATATTTTGTAGTATTAGAAAATATGAGACCTATTCATCAATGCCTTGTGCCATCTGTAGTCATTGTATTTGTGCAAAGTGACTGAAGATCACAGGTCTTCCATTAGGTGTTCAACACCAAGGCTCATAAATCAGTTTTTGTATAACTGCAGTAATTTCTGAATACTAGTATATTTATATATATTTATATAAAGAAGGCACTATAGGTACAGTAATTCTTTGTAAGTTCGTAAGCGTAGAAGCACTCAAAACCAGTGACAAAGGTCCCAGCTTTCAGAACATACCACTGGATACAGTTCACTACGTGGAGTTTCATATCCTTCCCATTCAACAAAAACAAAACCAAAACCCTCCGAAAAACCCACACAAGAAAACTGAAATGAACATACACCTTTGAAAATTATTTTGCAAAGATCCCAACTTTTAAAAATTATTTTCTCCAGACGTAAACGATATGTTCAAATTGAATTAAATACCTTGCCCTGTTCTTGCATCCTTGGTTTTCAGTATTCTTATCAAAGCAAGTACAAGACTGCACAAGTGAGGATGCAATCTGAATTATATTCTACAGGTTCAGCGGAATCAGATAGATTGGTAGTTCTTCAGATAAACTTCAAAATATTTGGTTTATTGCTGAAGATATGTATCTCTTGTGGGGAGAGAGAAGAGGGGAATAATTTATCTGAGTGATAGGCAAGAGACAGGAATGGTTACTTCAGTGATTAGTAGTCGCTTCCTGTCTAGGGTAGAAAAATAATCCGCTGCTATGAATTGCCAGCCTCAGGCTAGTCATGGTCCACACTGCACCTTCTGATTTAAACAGATTTCTCTAGCATAATGTGACAGCATCATAAAACACAGGAGAGATGACCAAGTTTCCAATATGCTGGGGTATTATCCTGATGGGCTGGAATTTTCAAGCCCATCTCGTGAAGACACAAACCATGTCACAGGGCACATGGCAATGGAGAGGGTGATGAAAGCATTGAGCCGGTACCTAAAGGTGTGTTTTATTTCTGACTCTACTATAGGCCTGCATAGAGACCACATCCTCGGTTTCACAGCCTTTAAAATTAATATAATAAAATTGCCTCTCTTGGAGATCTGCTCCAAGATCAGATCAGTAAAAGATCTAGGTAGTAATATTATTACCTGCAATGAGAGGTTCCTACCCATACAATCAGTATACATACACTCGTGTACATGTGACACTGAGCAGTCAGATGCCTAAGTGTAAACATCAGGACATTTTAAAATGACAACAGAAGTACCCTACGTGGTCTTCAGCTCCAAAGATCTAAGGTCCTGTGGTGCACCAGGCCATCCAGAAGTCACATATACTGTGGGGAATCTAAAAAGGCACTAGATGCCTATGTTTAAGTGCCTCCATCCCACCTTTTGCAGCCACAATGACACTTCATTTAAGTTCATTTTAACAAGAAGTCCCTGTTAATACTTTATTTTTCTAATAGATCAAGTCCTTCTTAATTGGGAGATATTTCCCCAAACGGAACTGCAATGCATTCAGACAAAGGCAAACTATGACCTTTTCAGTTCATGTCTGTAACTTTCACTGGCATTAGTGGCACCCATCTCTCTGCAGACAGCGCACCCACAACGGACCCCCCCGTGAAGAAATGTGTCAAAAGTAGGTGTCAGCTAGTGAAGAGACATCAGACTCCCTTTAACGGCAATCACATGATAAGTTTTGTTTATATGCTCCTCTACCTTCGTAATGAATTAATAGTTCAGGAAATGCAACCCAGTCAGAAAGTAACCCCTGGGAAGGATGCTACTGTTACAGTATTTGTCATTGCAGGTATGAACACTTTATTGTCAATATTGAGTTCTTTCAGTGTAGTTTAACACATTTCTAATCTGGGAAAACAAAATAGTCCTGTCTGTCCTAAAGCATGTGCACTGATGAAGAAACTTGGAGAGACACACAAATATCCAAACAGTCTGAAGTGGTACGAGAGAGTGTGTGCGTGTGTGTATGTATATATATATTTTAGGGGTGACAACAGATTTCGTAGTATGATCGTCTAGAAACTTAGCCAAGGAGATTACACTTAGAATTTCATTTTGTTTGTAATGAAGTAGTTATTCACAGGTAGTGAAACACTCCATTTTAAATATAACACTGACTTGATAGCTGTATAAGCACCATAAGAAAAAGAACCGGGAAAAACCCTACTTTATTATTTACCTTATTATTTTCTCCCAAAGATGGTAAAGAGGAGGCTTTTTGGAGTTTATTTTGCTTGTCTGTATTGAAACGCATTGAAATATTCAGGAAAAAAATACTGTATTTCTTCAGTCTTGCTTTTTCAGGGATATTTACCACCAACAGCACTTTTGTGTGTATACCCAGGAGTTGTAGAAATCACATATTTGTTTTTGTGAGTCAGAGCAGTAAGACAGTGGTAAAACTCCATCTGGCAAGCAAGGAAAAGTTCATTTTTGTGTTTCTGTTATCATTAAATGTTATTCAAGATTCTCATTACACTTGTCATCCCAGTGCAAGGTTAATTAGAGTTAATAAATGCTGTACTGATCCAAAAGGAAGAAAGGGCAAAGAGAGAGAAACATGCTAATTATTATCCATCCAAAATAAAGAAATCTGACACACGGCATGCTGTGCAGATGGACCAATCTTGAGCTGAAGATAGAAAAAACAAGTTTGAAAAATTATACTTCCTTTAGGTTTTGATTTTAAAAGGCATATGCATGGCTCAATGGCCAATTTGAAGAAAAATACCACATAATGGTTTCAGTACAGGACACAGGAGCCTTTAAGCCATTATTGACCTGCTTGGCAACTTTTAGCTAGTAAATTCATTTTTATGCTCCTTGATTTGCTTGTCTGTAGAACAGAAATAATTATTTTCATCTACAATGTGAGACCTCCTGAAGTCTCTGGAACTTTCATGAGAACTAGATGCTATTTCTATTCCTGCCTGCTAAAGCACCACAAGAAAACTAGTAAAAAAACCCTAAGAGCGAGCAGCNGTTGGGTTTTTTTAAACAGTGTTTGGTATCCTATTAGTAAGGAATATTAATTGTATTAGGCACTTAGCATGTTCAAAATATTCTAGCCATTTTACTACAAGGTTGTCCAAGAACCCTTGAGTATCCAAGTAAGTACTTGAGAAGTGTTTTACTTGTAGAAAAAAAAAATGAAAGAACAGATTAAAGGAGTTTTGTTCAGAACCGTAGAAGTAGTGCATTACAAAGCCTAAATAAGAATGGGCTTCCTCACTTATTCGTCTTTTTACATTAAGGTAGTGACTTACTATTAACTTTTAGACCTCACCTTTTCTATATTCAACTTTTTTGCCTCCAGAACTCAAGGACCTTCACTCTTTGTTGTGCTGTCTCACTTGCACAGTTAAAAATGTCTGACTTCTACCTGCTGTATGTAGGATCAAAATTTAAATAAATAGATTGAAATAAAGCCAAATGCAAAATGAACTCTCATACTTTTTCTACACACATACACATATACGTGTATAATGATAAGAAATATGGAACTGATACAAGTTTAATGTTTCAGAAGATAAAACTGCTTTTTCTAACTGTCTTTATATAATTTTCCCTTTCCCTTTGCTCTGACATTTTATGCATGACTCTCTTGAAAAGAAAACTAAACTGGAAAACGGAGAAGTTTCTTTTGAATTAAATACTCCCTAATCCTGCTCTATTCCAGGAAAAGTAGAAGAGCAAAGAGCCATTATACTATTTCTTAAACATCACCGAAGTTTGTGCTAGACTAGAAGAAAACTACAAAGTCTTCCTTGCTCTGTCAATATATTATACTATTACTCTCCTGATATTTTTGTTTCAAGACAAGATTTTAGCTGAAAGTTCCATACAAATTGCCCTGAAAATTCAAGGAAAAAGACTTTTAAATACCTGAAATCCTAACCGCTGTCTGTATCTCTGGATGAATGAACATACATTTGTAAAGAAAAAAAAAAAAATCTTAGAACCTCGAGTTAAACCTATAAGAACCACTGACAACACATAGATTTGTTATCCCCTCTCTAACACCATTAACATAGGTGGATGGCCATATGTGGTATTACTTAGCTGTGGGACAACTCTGCAGGCTCTGTTCTTTGCAAGTTCCTAATTTAGAGTTACATGTCAATAATATTCATCTGTCATCAAACATTTTTTCTCTTCGTTTTTTTCTTTTTTTAGACAAAATGTACTTGATATCTGCCTCACTTCATAACAGTCAGTGAATGACAAATACACATTTACACTTTAAGTAATGGTTTGAGGTCGTCAGCGAGACATGCAATTCTGACAGTTTGTGCCTCTGTGACCCTCTTTAGGGAACATATTTCAACTTGCATAAGTTACTTGAAGTAGAATTTATTTTATTTATTAGTGCTTGTGAGCTTGTCTTTTAGGATAAAAAACAGAAAGAAATAAGAAAGACTGTCATTGTGAGATGCAATTTATGTTTTAATTTGTGATATTCACAGTACTCTAAATCACATGCACAAAGACCCGGAATTTCATGCAGTGCCACTTTTTTTTTTTTTTTTTTTTTTTTTTTTTTTTAAGTAATTGGAAATCCAAACACACAGGAAGATTTCAAAAATCATAGGAGCCTGTAACAGAGTCTCCAGTCTTAATCAGCTGCTAAACCTCCTACAGATCGCACACAAGAGTGAGATGCCTCGGATTACAAATCACATAGCATTTTGCCTTTGCATAAAATATAACTTGGTAATAATTTCTGCCTATTAGTCATAGGAAAAGAACACATTTTAGTACAAACCCTCTCCTTGGAGGCACCACACACTTCCCCTTTCTATCACTTCAAACTTTAGGAACATAGTCTTCTGAGTCAAGGCTATTTCCAGTCAGTGCTTTCCTTGCCATACCCTTCCCACACACACGATTATCTCTCGCTCACAGATGAGATCTCATTAACTTGCCTCATCCCCACGATGCCAGCCTCTCATATCCACTTTTAAAATTTTCTCACATAAATATTAATCCTGACTTCTGTGTTTGACTCGCTTGGAATAGAAATTCCCCATAAGCGTCTTCAAAAATATTTCTTAACCTATCTCCTTTCCTGGGATGTCTGCTATTAACTGTACTGCTCCTTTTGCTGACCAACAGCAGCTTATTCTTCTTCCTTTCTTTCCTCTAATTATCATCTTTTGTCTTACAGCAGGACCATCAACTCTCATTTCAATGGAAATTGTCTTTTTGTTCTGTGTTTTGTCCAGCAGGTAGGTAGCTATTAGATGCTAGGATCATGAATAAGAAATTATTTCTTAAAGTCTGCTGAGTGAGACACAAGTGTGTAAGATGTCAGATTGAAGAGATACTTGCATGGAGTTAAAAATGTGTCTGAATCATGCCTGGAATCATAACGTCACTATTTCTGTTCTCTTATTCTCTAACTGCAAAAAATGCAAGTTAAATTTCAGATTGTATTTAAGCTTTTATATAGCAAAAATCTCTTTTCCTTTTCAATAAACCATCATGCTTTCAACTTTTGGGGTTCCCCCCCCCCCCATATTTTGAAATCAACTTTTATCTAAGCATTTGCTGTTTGCCACATTATGCAGAGAAGTTATCAGATGCATGGAGTTTAATTAAATATCAGGCAGCAGCCAAAACCTTGCTCAGAATTTTGGTAACAAGCTATGAAGCAATTTACTTCAGGTAATTGGGAGATATTTGGCTCCAGACTTCTGTCTAAAAGCCACATGGCTGACGTGAAATGAGCTAATCAGTGACTCGAGTCCAATGGCTCGAGTCCCTGTCACACCAGCCCCTTTGCCTGCTGCCTCGGTAGAAAGAATAGATGTGAGCAGGAACTAAGCACGTTTTAAACTCTCTCTCCAGCTGGGTAGAAAAGAGGCATTCTAATTGCTGGAGGTCCTGATGGCTGCAGCTCAGACCAAGGTCTCCTTCCAAATTTGGAAGTCCTCATCTTCTGTGGAAGTTGGAGAACAGAGTTAGGCTGCCTAATTTCAAAGAGGAGAGAGCAGTAACCACTTTTCCCAGTGTGCTAACCTTATTTCAAGGAGCAGACATGGATAAAATATTTGTCAATAACCTATGTATTATTCTATGTAATAGTGTAGACCACAGTAGTGGCGATTCAGTTTTGCTGGACTGCAAGAGGTTGCAAGAGTCGAAGACGAAGATAAAATTCATTCAAATAATCCCTGTGAAACTCATTTTATTTGGGTCTCTGTCATGGAACTTCAATAACAACTGTCCTTTAATAATACATTTAAACATTCAGCTTATTCTAGGATTTCAGTCTCTTCTTACTGGATTGTTTTGACATCTCTCCTACAGTGACAGGCAAACTTTGTCAACCGCCTGTAGTCAGACATGTTAGAGAATATGGTGTCTGAAACCCTTATAAAGCTACTACATACTCAGCCGAGACCAGTTCAAATGAAAACTCCTAACTCCTGCACCTAGCATCCTGCAAAATAGATATAAGCAATACAGATCGGTGGATCTTGTAAAGCTTCTGTGCTGCAGTACAACCACTTTCTCCCCAAACCCCAGCGTGTCAGATTCTGGAATTTCCCTTAAAACAACTTGCTTAACTTTAAAGATAATTAATGATCAATTTTAATACTAAATCTCCAGAAGATGTGCACACTGCAATACGCCACTCATTCCCTGTTAGCGGGTTCTGCTGCATTACATAGGGTAACTATGGAAGAGCAGTACCGCGGTTGTGCATACGTTCAGTGGTTCCTTCGTACAAAGATTTCCTCACTTGAGAGGTTAATTTCTCATTTTAACAGAGGACCTAAGTCAGCTGAATTAAACGTACAAAGACTCTATCCGTTAACATTCCCTAAATGAAAAATATCAAGTAAACATCCATTCGAGGATTCTCGCCTGTGAGTTGGCGGGCCTCATCGA